>CAJQZN010029934.1:0-23779 GCA_907164685.1 Colias eurytheme | reverse complement strand
AATGTTTGAGAGACGAATTTTTATCGATAAATTTAATCTTAACTTTAACTGACAGAATATTCTACTAGCGTTGACTAATGTGCGTATGGAATAATAAATAGGCAGCCATACCTACTTCATTCATAAAACTTAACCTTTTATTTGATAAACAACTTAGGGCTATTTTACATTTTCTAAAAATTTAAATTCTATGAAAATAAGTGGGTTTGAAAGAACAATAATGTATAAAGGCGGAATAGAAAATTAGTAATAAGTAAATAAAAGAAAAAAAAGGTCTATTACTTCAATTTTAACCATTTCAGCATTGATTCATGGTAATTGCCACTCATATTTTGAGTGAGTTATTACGCACTTTTGATATAAGTAAAATAAATATCGCACTCAATAACAGAGCTACTTAAATATGCATTATGTACACAAAAACGTATAAAATTAATGCACAATTCGCGAAGAGTTAAGTAAACAAGTTCGAAACTTAATTGCGGGCTCGATTACTTAATTTGCTTTAATGACACACGATTTAATGTAAAGACAATTTTAACATCGACCAGGATATTACTAGTGACATTGAGGTAATCACTGCTGAAAGCATTACCACTTCCCGGTTCCAATTAAAAGCACATTCATGAGAAAATTGATAAAGAAATATTCACTTTCGGTCTGTTGCGCAATGTTTTTACGGTACGGTTTAAACGGTAGGTACCTAGGAATTACGTGGACTTAATTGAAAGCTGGGGTAAAATATTACTAATATTTGGTGTAAAATACAAGGCACAGAAAAAATTGCCGTATTCCAAACTTTGAAATGATAGTTGAAGGCATGAAACACTAAGCCACCTAGTATGAATTCGTACTTCATACTGAATCCTAATTCCTATACTTACATTTCTATAATTGTTTTTTAAAAACCAAGTCGAGCAAAAAAGCTTCACGGCGCGGCCGGAGCCGTACCATCCCTTTCTCGAAGCAATTCATGGACTATAACTGTAAGGAAAGAAAGTGTTTAAAAAATAAAAATAATAACTACTTGATAGATAACGGAATCTCGTTAAATCTGTTACCTAATCGAATAGTTGAAAAAAGAAAAAGTTTGAAATAATTGACAATTCAATTTATATTATAATCTATAAAGATGTTAACACCTTGAGCACAAAGAAAAGCGAATCTTTGCAACACCCACGAGAATGCGCCCGCGGCAAACAGAAGTGAGGAGAAACGCGCCATGACCAACATATTTAGAACTTTCGATATGGCGCTAGTGATTCCACTTCGTTAGCGAGTTGTTAGCTGTCATGTTAGTACCGACATTTACCGTGGGTCAAGTTATGATTGTCGAAATGGTAGAAAGTCGCGGCTTACCGTATTGAGTGGGTTGTCCACCGCATCGTGTATTTAATATCATATCCATGATTAATGGTTTGCGGTAAAGTACATTTTTTAGGGCTATCATATAATATTGGAAAACGAGTATAGTGTCAAATTACTTTTTTATATATATATCTTTAAACTTTTAAAACTTCAACATGTCTAAAAGTTTTAATGATTTCGATGAACAAGATTCAAAACGGATAATTTATGAGCGCCAAAATTTTTATGTTTCAATTTTCTAAGCAGTTAATAGACCTCGATTTTTAAATAACGTGGCTTTAAGCAAACCTTTTAATAAACGATTAAACAAAGCACAATTCCTGCATTGAATCCCAACAATGAAGTTATTCGAAGTTATTTACAGCCATTTCTTCGTCGGCAATAAAAATGAAGTGGTAAAATCTAAATTGAAGGCAAATTTGACCTTAATTTCGGTTCTCTGATTCCATTTAGCATGTTTATATAGCAACATTGAGGTTTATTGCATGACATTAACATTCATATTAAAATCAAATAAAATATTTGTGTCTTTTCTTTTCGGTTTCAGAATTTAATATCTTCCATGAAAGTAATAATGTCTTATCCTTACTTTTGTAAGTATAATATATACCGAAATTATATACTTTTCGCAACGATTTATTTCGCATACAGTATACACCTATGTAAAGTCTCTTGCGCGGTTTTGGGCAGATGCACACATCATGTTGCAATGGTTCATTTTCTTTGCGCATAAGTACTCGATCAATATTCTGTTCTGCCTAAGAGAGGCTTTTTTATTTCAACTGCGAAAACAAGCTTTAAAAAACATGATCAAGGAGCATAGAGATAGTATGTACTACGTACGTACGTAGTACATATATCTCGATGTCAAGGAGGCGGTTTGCTTATCTACGAAATATTTATTTATTTATTTATTTATTTATTTATTTACACATAGAACTGACTATCATTACAGGTTAACCTAATTCGACAGAGTTCTTTTATAAATTAAGAAAAACAAACATATCTCATAAAAATATAAAAATAAACACGTTGTAACACAATAATAGCCTATTAAGCCTCAATAATTCATAAACTTAACATTTCTGCTGATAACATAATATATTTAGTAAAAATAAAAATAAAGAATATAATATAATTTTAATAAGTAATTTTTAAATATTGGATTTAGCAGGTGTAAAAAGGAGAATTTCACTGTAAATATCCATAATATTGAATTTATATTTGTATTATTCTATAATACGCAGTGCACGAGTGCAATTGATACTATAAGTTATCACGTATGATCGTGCTTATAGCTATATGATTATTACAATGATCATTAAATAGCGATCTTTAATCAGATATGCACAATACCACCTAGAACAACATTTAAATGAATATAAGGTTATAAAATCGATTTTCCTGACATTCTACGATTCTCTGACCTTTCGGTATTAACACCAAGGCTTTATTCTATATTCTATTTGTTGTTTGTTTGTCGTAAAATATTATATTTATGACTATCGTGGAATGTGTGTGATTATAATGTCATTTATTAGTCTTGTATGGGACTCTGAATACGGTATCTTCCTATTGTTTCTAATGATTACTGGCGATAAGCGAAGTGATTTTAAGTTTTTTTACTATAGTACTGCATTTTTTTTTAAAGAGTTAAATGGTGTGACGACTGACGACCGTTGCGGATTATGATGCTCTAGATCGAATCACCATATTTTCTTTATTTCTGTGACTATTTAAATACTAAAAAGATAGGTAACAGATTACTACAATATCGGTTCTACAATGTTTCAATCTCAAATGACATCAAATTTGATCCGCTAGATATAATTGCTGGGGAAACCAATACGCGAAGCCGCAGATATTTCTAGATACTCATATTAATTTCTATTAAGTACACAGCCTTTCCACTTTGAAGGTTAAGCCTATAATATCTGAGTTCCATACAACACGTAATGTTAGGATAGAAAGCGTAAAATGCGTCAGGCAACGATAAGACACAAATTTAAGCGAGTGAGATCATCATTTGTTGTTGCATTTGCTTCCTAGTAGTGCTATCGAGCTGGTTTCTAGGGTGATAATAATGCAATAAGCATATTTAGTTATCTTGAATATGTTTATAACAGTTACAATAGAGAAAACAATACTTTTGTCGTCGTTATGCTGCTTGCTCGGAGGCCGCTTTATATGACCAGATATTAAAGTAGGAAAAATGGATTTCGGTTATGATTTGGTTGGAAAATATATATGTATAAAGTCTAAAAATACGAATAACTACAAATAAACTTAATTGGGATATTGCAGAAATAATTGCAAAAATACTGGAATAATCTCAAAATATCTTTAAGAATATCATATCATTCTTTTCAAAATGTCAATGACAAGGTCGTTGATGTTATAATAGGAAGGTATATTATATTATCCTATTATTCTTAAAAATTGAGAATGCGGGTCCCCTGTGTCACTTGCAGAGGGTAAATATAGAAGTACCTTTAGAATGGGGGACAAATAACAATACATGCTTTATTATATTATACCAGCTAATTTAATTTACCGATCGAATTATCTTTAAGTAGGTAAGTACAGTAACCTTTTTTTGTGAAAACATAGGTACTTCCTAACAGAGTATCTATAACCTACCTTTATTAGATTAACATATCGTATTTAAATATTTCTAGATATTTTATTCAAAACTGTGGAGATATCTGCCTAGTCTTAGATACTATTGTTTGCGAACTTGTTTACGAACTGTATGTTAGTATGGCGGTGTTAATTTATTAATTAATAATACCAAAAAGGGGATGGTTTATGCCTTTAAGTTAGTCATTTATCAAAATCAAATTTATTTTTGTTACATAGAAAAAATATAAAACCAATTCTCTTAATTGAGCCTCTAACTACTAACATTATAGCTTATACTTAACTTATAAGCTATAATACGAAAAATAAATAATAAAAAAACACGTGACTGTGCTGTACGGTGTACCTCAAGATTAAATTACAGTACCGTCCAAGATATAGGTATATTTCATAAACTTTTTGTTCCATGCTAAGTCCCAAAATCTTGTTTGAAGGAACTGATCTTCGTACACTCAAGGTCTTAAAAAACAAAGGTATAATGTTACCAATAAGCCCTCGTTCTGACGCGTGTAACCACATTTATTAACATAACCACGTATAATCTGATTATTTAGTTAAGTTCCAATCCGATTACTATGGAAAAAAACCGACAAACATACCCATAATTATAACGCTATTGCGTTGTAGGAATGCTTTTATCTATCCTATTATCCTATAATCACGAGGACCCATGTGATTATAGTAGACTATTTTTTGCCCTGAGTTTACTGTTTCTGGTTCAAAAGCTGATGAGTTCAAATTTTACACCGGCTACAATGCGAGTTCTGACGATTTCTCTACAGTACCTACTGGTTTGTTTAAATAATAAGCAATTTTTATAATTAGGGGAATAACCGATTATTTTATCTAAGTAAATTGATTAGAATGCCATGTGTAGTAAGATGTTATTTTCACATTCTTATTAAAAATTGGAAGAAAATGAATAATACAACTGTGAACTGGTACTTTTACCTCTTTGATGAAGTCGTTTCTTTGTTTGTAAGTAAAGTGTAAAGGAACAAGTTTATGCCTTGAAAGGATTCAATTTTGGTATCATATCTATCTTTTATAAATATACCTCATCGATACCTAGGATATTCATTGTTCAACCAACATCTATATAATAAGTGACAATTATTAGTACTATAAGGTCTGGTTATACTGGCATACAAGGCATGTCTGCGAACTGTATCGGGCGTTAAGTGACAGCCTACGTTCCGTTAGACTTATAGAATATGGTTTGTTGGCGGAGCTGTCACGGGCTAGAGATCAGCGAGCTTTCTTTTAGGTCGGTGCTACACGAGCATTTAATGGTCTGTCAACGTTTTAAGATCTGTTAACAAGTGTAGAACAAGCTTAGGAGAATTGAGATGTCATGTTCTGAGAGTTTAATGTGGTGCATATATATTGATTTTAGATGATTCAATTAGTATATATGAGATGGAATCAAACTATTTTTCGTGGATAATTTTCTTCAAGCCACATGGTTACCGCGAGATAAATTACTGAATCTGTACTGATTTGCTTCTTATCATATCATATCGCCACTATCCTAATATTGTACACATAGCTTAGAACTTGGTTTGTTTCTTATTGAGGGTCTGTAGCATTTGTATGTCTAATCTAGACAGTCTATTTTCTTTAACAACACATGCCATGCCATCTTTCTTAGCGTTATAGTATAGCCACTATAATTAAGGCAGTTAAGTTAGGCGTATTCGCTTTTCTGAGGGATACCAATAATCTATCTAATCACTATGTCATTTTAATTAAATTAAGAAGTTCATCTATAAGTGCCCTAAAGTCGGTACCCTTGTTCAGGTCGCTAGATACAATACCCTGTTCCCAGGACCTTGTTATTAAAGTCATACGGCTGTAAATACAGATTGTTAGCAAGACACTACATGCCTTGCTGACCTCGTTGGTGAAATTCTTAGGTTATCTCAGTATACAGGGATTCTGCGAAACATAAATAGAATAATCAATCACGTTATGTATTCGTAGAAAGCGCATTTCGCGTAGTTAACCTAAGTCTTAACGGTATGGACTCGTAAAAACTTTGAACGTAAACAGATGTTTATTTTCCATTTTCATTTATTAGGAATAAGGCCTTAGAAATCATTGAAGGTTCGTTCAAATTCTTTTAAAATCTGCGTACACTCGGAACTGTTTGCAGATAATAATTAACAAATTAAAGGTAGGTACACATACGGTTTTCGATTTTCTAAATTCATACTTTATATTTCTCGACATGTGTTAATTACTATTTTGATGTAAGGCCAGTAGACACATGTATGTGAATGTCATAGGAATGTAAGCAAATAAGTTATTGTTTACCTTGTCACATATAAATTTGACTTAGGAGTCAGGGTTTGATATATAGTACGGTATTGTTGTCTGCGCTGGTAATAAACTATCGATAGATAAGAAATATTTTTAATGCATATTTTTTCCCAATACTTTCAACTTTGTGATTTCTATAGAGTGGGTGTTATCGAAGTTATACCTTTTACCTTCTTATTGCTAAGAAAATATTTTAAAGGAATGAAAATTAAAATAAATATTTAAGGCACTTACAATTTTAGTGCATTGTTTAACGTGCTTAAAATTAAATCATTATTGAGCTATAGTGATGTCATAAATTTATTATAAGCGATGTATATTTAAAAGCAAAACATGAACATGCACCACGAACCCATCACATCGAAGGTCAGTGCTGATGTAATAAAACCTAATAATATTGTATAACCCGTATCATTAAATAAGCATTACCTAGACGTCGACCGCGATTTATAATACTATTCTTTAATGGCGCGGGTTATAAGAAAATTCGTATGAAAAAAAAACAGGATTGTACGTGCGTTTTATCTTCATAATCCGCTGTCGTCATAGATCTCTGAGAGATTTACTGATAACGTGACAAGTTAGATAAGGAAACCAGTAAAGAAAGTAAAAGATAAGTCGGTGCATCATATCCACTTTCGTAATTTTTGAAAGTGTTAACTTTTGGACAATTTATATTACTCGAATCGGAATTGATAAATTAAAAATTCCATATCAGTGTACATTGACACCGTTCACATCGATACAAGGAAACTGGTTGTTTGAACATGTTAATTAAGAAGTTTTATTTAATTAAAATTCAGAGAACTATCCTGGGTACCGTCACTACCGTCTGGTATGAAATAGCTGCCAATAAAGTACAGCGTTTATGTGAGGATTTCGAAATCGAAGAGTTGTACTATCTAGTATTATCTGGTATTATACATATTATCTGTAGTCCAGTGTCAAACAGTGTAAAACATTTTATGGGTAACATCTTCCTATAATCACGAACCTACCTACATTGAAACTTATAATTGGATTTAAATTAAGATTTTTTTTTTAATTAAGTCACAAGAAAATCTAACAGTGTATAGACTTGATACCATAGAAAATACTTTTATTCAACCCTCTTGGCGTCCATATTCCAGTCGGTATAGGTAACTATTTCTTTTAGCATTGCAGATTGAGACATGTCACTTCGCTGGCAGTGCGGCTGATAGTGTACGGTCTCCTTCTATTGTAAACAATAAAAGTACCCACATATTTTTGAATAAAAAATACTCGTAGGTAGGTTTGCGTCTTCGAAATTAAAAATCTAAAAAGAAAATAGAATTTATTAATTACCTATACAGGATGTCCCACTGTTGGTATACTAAGCCCCAAGGAGGTTATAGTTTTGCATACGCTGAGTACGTAAAAAATACTTATAAAATTCCAGACGCATTTTTTTTTCAAATAGATGAATTCTTAAAATTCTATGTGTACAGTGTACACCCATAACAAGCAACCCGCCCAACTTTGCCACCAGCACGTGAGCTATCGATTAAGATTATGTTTTCATAGACAAAATGCTCACATAAGAGAAGCGATATGCCGGCTGCGCGAAGCTAGAGAAGAAAACATGAATTTTCAGGAAAAAATTAGCAAACAATTTTTGACGTAATTTTGTTGTTTAAGTAAGTATTTTTTACATGATCAGTATTCAGTGTATTCAAAAGTACAAGTCCCTTCGCGCTTAGTATACCAATAGTGGGACACCCTGTATATTACTAAAATAACTTTTCAAAATTTTCATAAAAATAAAAATAAATCCATAACATAATTAATTTGTTCGCTTGCCAACATAAAGTCATGACGTGTCCTAAAATTCATAATCAACTTTTGTTCAATTTTATTGTGTTCTATTTCCTCCTACACATTGTTTAAACTAGTTTTATTATATAACTTGCAACTGTTATTTTTTGTAGAGGTCTGTCCTAGATATGTAGGTATATAATATATATTTAGTTTTTATAGGTTCATCAATTATAATTCTATTAAAAGAACTGAAAGGTGCTGTGACACACGGTTACATCGTAATAATTAGAGAATAATTAAAAGCTAAAAAAGGTTTGGAACATCTGGTACTTGTACCATTACCGTACCAAGTTATTTAAGGAAATAACTGAGGATCAAAAACTAAAAAAAAAACAGCAAAATTTTGTATGTACGTATAGTTTATAATTATCTGTGGTAGATGGGTATATAAATTTGAACACGGCCAAAAAGCCTTCGAAACCTAACTAAACCGGATGTCTATGTTAAAAGCCGGTAAAAAACAGATAATGTAGGTGGTACATGCATCCTATTCTATATTTTTTCCCTTTTGAATTTGACTAGGTATTAAAAAAATCTATTAACATTCTCTAAGAGCTTATAGTAAAAAGTAAAAACTGTAGCCTATTACGAGTACACGTAGACATAAATTTTTCTATGTAAATGCATATCCGACATTATCAGTTGCTATCAACTGCATAATTCGTAGTTATTTAAAATTTATTCCTTGCAATTCGAGCTTTATTACTTATTAAACTCGTTACGTCAATTATTTTTCAGATTTAAGATTTCTCCTTATAATAACGACCGGCTATTAAAACCCATCCAGAGAAAAACATTATATTACTTAAAACTTAAAAGCATAATGCAAGTATGCGGAACTCTGAAAATACAAAAATATAATACAAATTATTACTAGCAATGCAAATTATTTACACCTGCGTGACATTATCGCCTATATACCTATGTATCTAAAAATAATCTTGTTCAAAGTGTTTGTATATTGATTTTTTTATCTTTTTTAATATCGTACGAGAAGGCATGATGGCGTTTAAATAACGCAATGAATTCTGAATAAAATCATCATAATTTATTGTAAATATCAATGAGAACTATTATTGATACATTGGAGGTATTTCTAGATATAGGTGCGCATATTAAATATGTGTTTAATATTTATATGAATATTATTATGCAAGTGCCAGGTAAGATAGAAATAACTCGTTCACGTATGAACGATTGCTACCTAGTTTTATTTTTATGAAAATAATAGCCATGTGGGTATTTACTACTAGCTGCTCCGCGCGGTTTCACCCCCGTGGCTCCACTCCTGTTGCCCGTAGCGTGATGAAATATAGCCTATAACCTTCCTCGATAAATGGGCTATCTAACACCAAAAGAATTTTTCAAATCGGACCAGTAGTTCCCGAGATAAGTGCGTTCAAACAAACAAACAAACAAACAAACAAACTCTTCAGCTTTATAATATTAGTATAGATTAAGGAATAATATTAAATCTAGACAAATGTTACATAATAATACTAATAGTTTGTAATGCTCGTTGTAGGCATGTCTATAAGTGTTGAATGCACCGTTGACAAAGTTGGTTTTCATCAGGTAGGCTTTAGTCCTTCGATAGGCTTTGATTCTTTGAAGAACATAAGTACGCAGGCATGCTAACGTTCTTCAGTGTGAACTCAGCATGAGTTTTCCCTTACGAGATACCTACCTGAACAAAAAGCTAGTCAAGTGTGATTTGGAATTGCGCAGCGAGGGTTCCGTAAAGAACGGATTCAGGGAAAAATGTTGTCGTTGATAAGCATAGGTATGTATAAACATACTCCGTACTCGTATATAGATATTCTGTGATGTAAGTAATGTAATTTGCGTGGTATGTACCTACAGGAACTGTAGGTAAAGATTAATTATTTTTGACACCCACCTTCTTTCAACTTGATTCCGCCACATGTTATCGGGGAAAAATTTATGTCGGACATAAATTAGATTATATACCTACCTATACCGATTTAAAAGAAACACTTCGTTTACTTCCTTAGCGAAACATCCAGTAAGTTACCTGGGAAATTTCAATACGCCGCTATTTAAATATGTATCTACCAATTTTATGACTTTATCAAAGCCACGAACGATAATACAAAAAACACGAGTCTTGACCCTTGATAACCTGCATTTAAAACCTTGTCCCTGTGTAATCATAAATATTTTTTGTAAATGACCTATTTTCTGGTAAACTAATTAAGTAGTATAATTTTTCATCGCTAGTTATAATGTTGAGCTTAACAATACATCAGAAAACGCATTCGATTTTTAAAACAATGAATAAATATAATAATATTTAAATGTAAACCTACCATACTTCCTTGATGATTACGTATTGTGCTCTAGTCGTGCTAGATGCAATAATATAATAACTTTCTTTTCCTCTTATCGTTTTGATAAAGTAAACGGTAGTAAAGGTGAGCTTAGCGGTCGGTGGCCGCAAGGACGTCGGTGCGCGGGCGGCAAGTCAAGCACGCTTTTGTATGTGTGCGTGCATCTTCGCTTCATGTGCTTTGAGTTTGGTTTGGCTTGGCGGGGAATGACATTGAACATAAATGTTGCCCGCTATGTAGATTTTCCTAATATAAAGAAATAATATTTTTTTATTGTGTGCACGACAATGCTACCTACTTACATACAATATATGAGTTTGATTAAGAAAAAATTACATTCCGTTATTAACATAATATGACTTCAAAACATCGATAAATTTTGAAAATACTTATATTAAACAAGTTGAGGACAAATTTAACAAAAGCAAACATTTTACGTAAGGTTTTTTTATACCTAGTTATTAAAACGAAAAAAAAACTTTATGTAACTACTTCCATAGTATGAAAAACAACAAACAAAACGAAAAAAAAACATTGTATAATATGAAAGAAGCCATAGAGTGTAAAATATTACAAAATGGATACCGGATAAGAACAAAATAAATTATAAAAAATGTCGTGTGGTTTTATGAAACCACGATAAAAGTGAAACTTAGGCACAAAATTATCGTATTTGTACGATAATGACTCCGAACACTGCTTTATACCTACTCGGCAGCCGACCGTCACGCGACATGCGCTACACAGACCAAAAAGTTTGAGACGATGTAATAAAAGTTTCACTTTAAATACAATTTTTTTAGGGAAACGTAAATATCCGATACTAGCAACATTATCAGTTTAGTGAAGAGTGTGCGCTATACTGCGAGCACGGGGCGGCACACCGCGTATTCATTCACGCACACAGTTGCGTAGATTGTGGAGTGTGTTTCGGTACGGCTTGCCGCTTGCGAGACGCGAGTCGTTAGTTTTATTGTTTTTTTTCGTCCTTCCAGCAAGCCACCCGTTTATCGGTGTATGCTTACCTGTGTACGGTTCATATTTTCAAAACTTTGGTGTTTCTCGCTAAATAGTTTACGAATACTTCTAAGTTATAAACAAAGTGAAATCAAAGTGGACTCCAGATGTTGGGACAAATTGCATAACCTCGTTTTGGATCAACAAATAAATATAAACAGTGCTCGGGACAAGTTTTGCTAAGAGTTAATAAATAAAAATAAAGTGATGAATTATACAATGGCTTAAACTGGTAATCCAGGAGGAGAATGGGCCGATGTTACGCGAATTTCGATACAACTCGTAACTTCACCCACATAACATTTATGGTAAGTAAAAAGTTTCATGTTTTGTTTCGTAACATGCAAGTTTTTTCGCAAATGGCTATCGCATATTCGCAGATGTGCTCTTTATTTACACATCCTCGAGTTGCGAAAGTTTCATATCGTTTTATTTATGTTTATAGCGATATTAGGAGTTGAAAGTTTGCAATAGATTTTATAATCAGTTTGTGCTTAATAATTTGTTTCGTGTAGCTGCGCTCATTATAATTTTATGAATCTTGCTGTATTAATTTTTCTAATTGTTTTAGTAGCTGTACACTTCTGGTTTCTGAGGGTATCGTAAATTTTTACATACCTAGTTGTCACTGTCGTACATTCGTTATTTTTGAATTTAGAACATTGGAAGTGATTTTAAAATAATTACTCATTTTGATTTTGGCCAACCCCTTGATAAGATTTCTTCCAAAATTGAGTAAGTGTATCTTTCTTAAAATAAGAATATTACTAATTCCCCTTAATTAACTTATAGAACAAAAAATAAAATCATATAGATAATAATATACCTATTCTACATGCCAAAATACATATTGAGTACAAAAACCATGAGCTTTTACATAAAATGAACATATTAAAGAAAATAGTAACTAACCTAAACATTGAATTAACTTCTCAAATGGATTCTAAAACCACCATTCTACCGTACCAACAATTACCGCTGCAGCTTATTGTAAAGTAAAATATCTACAAATCACCCGCATATGTTAGGTGCAAGTAAACAAAAGCTATTCTAATGTCTTCATCTTGCACACAATGGGACGAATGCAAATCTAAATGAATACAATGCTAGACCATTACAAGTGTTGCTGTTTAGATGAGGCCAAATTAATGATTGGGAACATTACTGATTGCTATCAATGATGTACTAAACAATTGATGTAAATAGGCTCGTTGTAATAGCTATGGTATTGTTTTAGCATGTTCTGTAAGTTATTGAACAGGTTTTAATGTGATATACATATGTTTGAAAGTAGCATGGTGTATTTAGTAGTCTATGAAAAGTATGAACCTATTATTTATTAAATACATTTTAAGCAGTATTAATAATTGAAATGTCAATCATTTCAAGTATATTAAAGCTCTTTAATCTTCTATGACCTATGCTATGAAAATAACATGCATAGGTGCAATTAAGTCAATTCTATATTTACCGCTACTCTATTTATTATTTTATTTATTCAAACACTATTCCTATAAATAAAGATTTAAACATTGATCATTGTCTAAATCCTAAGGTCACATCTCATGACCTCAAACTTGAAATCTTGTTTTTTGTCAGATGAGATTTTTATCATCGTTCTTAGAAACCGAAAATGGAGCTGTCACAAATCTTAAATGCAAATTCCTGTAATTAACACTATATGAATGATATTCAAGTTTTTATATAATCCTGCAAATGAGTTAATTATAATTTAGAAAGTTTGCATTTTAAATACATTTAATTACAGGCCATTCTCATAATGCAAGGAAAGTCTTTTTGCATATTTTTACTAAGAGCTTACAGTATTTGGTTACAATTTAACCACATATAGTTGGTCTGGGCTAAAATCTATCTATTTATAGGCTCATTAAAAAAAATTTTTTTTTTTAATGTGGTAGAAAAAGTGCAATATCAAGAAAAACAAATGAAGTAAAGTGAGCAAAGCTATTTAAAGCTCGTGCGAGGAAGTTAATAAAGTAATATTTTAATAGCATTTCTACAAAATCATTACAGGAAACTTATCTAGCAACACCGAGCCCTTGAAAGTTGCCAGTGCTATAATAAATAATTTTACGATCGACGCGATATCTTCGGATTAACCACTACCGGGGTTTAGCATTAAGCATTTAGACGTTAGTGCAGCGTGTTATACGTCTTACCTCTTATCTGCCCATAATGAGTTTGTTATATTCTAATATTAACCGTTCGTAATGCTCTTAGAAGCGATCAATTTACTTCGCTGGCTAAGAGCATAGGTTTATCTACGTAATAATATGAGCTGTGTGTTCTTACGTAGATTAATGATGGTCAATGATTTATAATACATTTGTTTATTTTTTATTACGTAATGAGGATTTATTATCGTGTAAGTGAAGTCGAAGTTGACTTATCTTATATCTTCTTCTGATGGTTTGGTTTTGTTAAGCATAGTTAATATATTTTACATCACGGAGTTATCATATTATGACTGTCCCATGGGTGAATAAATCAGGTTAAACTGAGTAGTTCCAAGTTCAAGTGTTAATTAATTTAAAAAGTTTTGCCTTGACAAAATGCAATAAGGCTAATCAACATTATTCTCATTTGGTATGTTGTACATGTCTTAACGGTTCTGGCGTCAAAGCTGTCTCTTTGTATGTTTACTCCGTTTTATAGAGACAGTAAATGCGTATCTAAAAGAGAAATTGTTTAGGAATTCGTAAGGAAACTTCGTTCTACCTGTGTAGTTTTACGACCGCTAGTTAAAAATGGAGCTTTTTCTACAAGCCCGATACATTAAAGGTGCCTAGATTTATTACGGGCGCAATAAAATCGCACCAATGAACCCGGCCTAATGTCCCAGGGTTCAATGCTATTGTAGTGTGTAGTGTATTGTTAAATAAAACCTCATATGGATTTATAGTACATCTATAACGACAACCTACAATTCGTTACGGGTCGAATCTAAGTGAGTGAGTTTTCTGGAACCCTGATTGTTTTATTTGAGCACATTGAAACTCAAACACATGCTGTGTTTTATTTGAGCACATTGAAACTCAAACACATGCTGTGTTATGAATTTGGCAAATAGCAGTTCAGCCGCAATGCACGGTCCACAAATCCCATCTGTGTGCTCCATTACCTTCCCAGAAATACTGGCTCCTTGTTTTCATTGGCACTGTGAGAGTCCATTGTTAGTTAGCCGCTATAGGCAATAGTTATGTTTTCAGCGATACGTGTTGATTGTGACCGACATGCTTGCAGGCACGTAGCGTGTACAGTGGAGAGGAAAAGCTTAAAATATTTGCTGAACAAATATGTTAACAAGGTAATTCTGAGGGCTGACGTGCCGGTAACAAGGGTCGCGTATATGTGCTAGAATTTATGGTTGTCGACGCTTCCAATGGCTAGTTTGTTTTGGTGTTGTATTGACTGTACAAATGCGAAACCTTGTCTATGGTCGTGCTTTATGTTAAACACGTAAATAGAATGTACAAGTATTACTTAAGTTTAACGTTGTCAAAGGACTAGGTCTAGGTTGTCTTTAATATAATTGTTTTAGCTATGTTTGGATGTTCAATAATGCTTATGTTTAGTAGCAGAAACTTTTGGATGAATTAGGATTTGGCTTTTCTGTTCTTGTTGTTGTTCTTGTATATCGTAACATTTATAATTGAAGTATTTCGTCGATAGAAATGTAACTAAGCATTACTTTTACGCACTATCAGTTGAGTAATTACTCGTGTGTTATCGTTATCAGTTAAGGAGTTTACTACCAGTGAGTAAATATATACGTTATCAATACAGGTCAATCGGTTTGATGCACCTTATCAATAGTAAATACTTTGGAAAATGTTTATCTACGTTTGTGTACACTCGTACGGAAAATATTGATTTTATTTATTTATAATAGGGATTTATAATCTGTGCTATTTTAGATGGTGGCGCCAGAAGGTAGTTGCTTTTCGAGTGCATGTATTTCTATTTTATTTTTTTGGCACGCTCTGTACTCTGTAGCCGAATTACGGCTTAGATACTGCATTTTGCCTTTAGAGATGTTGTTAGATTTATTTTAACTGATAGTTACACTGGGTTCGTTAAAATACGTGAGCGTGTGTGCCGAGCACATATGTCAGAAGTGAAACTTCTTTTCAAGATTCAAAATCGTCGCCTTACTCCATGACGTGACGGTATTGCCATGACGCAACCTTAATTTTACTCTCAACAAAAACTTACAAAATATCCATTGTTCAAACTTGATAGAAACCTTCATTACCGAAGAATACAGTTTTACTGATGAATAAAATAAATCCAGAAATTGCAACTTACAGGACTCGGTAACGTTTAAAGTGATGAATAGGGTACAGCAATTTCACCTTACAGGATCCTTTCAGTAACGTTTAAGGAAACACCATAAATACAAACAGCATGGCAGGTTGAAGCGAACCAAAACAGACATTCAATGCCATTCCGACAATGTTGCAACAAATCATAGACACCATAATAATTCAACTGCCCACCGCGACAGTTCGGAACAGGGTCTGTAAACCCCAATTAGGTTAAAACTGGTTATCTAAACAAATAACTGCCACTTGTTGCAGGTTAATCTTGAGGGCCTTTGCACGTTATACGATACGATATCGGATGGTATATGCCCGATGCGTGTATGGTAAATGGATACATTCGAATTTGGACGGTCTGCAGTAAAACAATTTGAATCAATTTAATTGAGATTTTTTAGCTTGTGCGGGTCAAAACCTGAATACAAAGAACACAAGTTAGGTGAAAAGGGTGAAATGAACTATTCAGACGTCTTGTTCAGTGTGCATTGAAGCTTCAAAACCTTACCACTAATGGTTTACCATGTAGATGTAGCTTGTAATATTTTTCATATAATAAAAGTTATCAAATTTAACATTCAAAGTAAATCACATTCCTTTATCAGATATCGATAACAGGTGAATATCGTGTCGCATAGTATAAAAAATATCGTAGGGAACCACAAGTGTATCAAATAGATCGTCTTATCGCTTATCCATATTGCTTCTGCTGGCACGCCCTGGTACTTGAACTCGTATTAAAATACAATTTTAGATCCAACGACTTAAAGCACGTGGGGTTTTAACGTACTTAGCCTATATGTACCTATGCCTCGTTACGTAATACTTAAAATATTTGAAGATTTTTTGGGTGGGTTAAAAATAAAACAACAGTTTTCTAGAAGACAAATATGCTTTAACTTAAGTAAATTAATACGATATTTGACAGCCAATTAGTATTCAAATATTGATTAAAAATTAATAACGGAATGTCAATAAGGACGTGAAGAAGTTTAAATTGTTTTTCCTTTATTACCTTTAAGTATGTAGTTTCTACTTCAAAACAGAAAATCGTGTGTAGGCAATCACATTCGAATTACAACCATGTCTTGTTCGGTTTATTAGTGCAATTGAATTTAAATTGCTTTTCTATCATTAGATACTATTTAATAGCCGTTGAGTCTTTAATTAATAAGATAGGTAAGAAATTAGATTATTCGAGTTTTGTTTTTTTGGGAGAGAAGTTGCTTTTCCCTTGCCTGCCTTATAAATTAATTCAAACCAGTTCATCAGTCCTAGGACTTCAACATTTTAGAATAAACGTAATAGAAATATTGAAACAAGAAAATACTAAACCCATTTATAAATTTTATGTAGGTACATAAAGGCATATCCGTTTATAAAACGACTTTTTAATGTTAGACTTCCACAATAGGCACAATTCGACGCGCATAATTTTGCCGGATTTCTTTCAATTATTTAAATAACTTTCTCATTCATCTAGCAAACATTAGATGCGCTTTAAAACAATCTAGCAGAACATTAAAATGCATTCAACTATCAGATATGTTTGTAATGATATCAATTTGATGGCGGAACTCATGTACGTGATTTCTTTGCCGCTCCAATTTATATTTACGTACAAAATTGGCTCAGTCATTACTGCCTGGAGTAGATTAGGTTTTTACGTTACGCCCCAACAAAAAAATAATATGATTTATTATGTTGGTAGATAACTTATTTGTAAGCTCGCTATTTTGAGACGCAGCCATTAACGTCCGAATCGTAAAAAAACTACAAACTAGCTCATGTCCGTGTAGCCTTCGTTACTTTGATTTTTTTTATTATTATCGTTATGGCGGCTTTATTATACAGATTACGGATATGTTTCAGCGACTGTGCCTTTGTTTTCTGTTGTATTTTTATATCGGGTGTTGCACGAAAGAACTAATTTATTACGCTGCGTGTATATTTTTTCAGTAGTAATGTCACACACCAACGTTTTCCTTTCGATACTTGGACAAATCCGTTTGCTTAGTGAATTTTACTTTAATATGAATTAAAATAAACAAAATAAGTCTTTATTTAAGGTGGAAGGCGTGCTTCCAATAAAAATATTCAAACTCAAACTCGAAACATTTATTCAATTAGACTTCGAGAAGCGCTTTTAAACGTCATTTCATATTTTTTTACATTTACCACCGATTCGGAAAGCAGTATCTACGGAGAAGAACCAGCAAGAAACTCCATAGTTGTTCTTTTTTATTACGAAGATATTTAATTTAGATGCAGAAGGTACAGGTTCTTCATACCGCATACGTACGGATCTTCATTTATTCTGCCTATTTTGGTTCTTATTTCTATCATATCGGTGTATGCTGCAACCACTGCAACTATAAATTCATTGCTAATCTAAGGCATTAACACACTTCCGAGTCTAAAACGCATTTAGTACGTGTAGGCACGGCTTAACATAATTGATGAGTGCACAATATCTAGGTCGGTCTATTTAGCATACGAACGTATCTCTAGTTTATAAACATTAGCTATCTTGTTTGTTTTATGAAGATAGCCTTTCAGCAAAATACGATCTAATGAGTGCGAAACTGTTATCGCCGCTATGAAATGATCACTAACGAGATAGTGTCGCAAATCGCGGAAATCATATAATTATGGCTATATCTATCGTATTGAAATTAATGTGTAGGTTTGAGAAAGTTATGTTTTATTGGAAATATTATTTTGTAATCATTATAGTGATTGCTTCCTATATTCTTGGTATATGAGAGAAAGCTTTTTTCAATAACTAATAACTTATTAGAGCTTTTGTCTGTATTGACCTCATAAATTAAGTTGTCTACGAAGTTATTGATTTTGTATTCTTTATGTTAATCATTTCAAATTTAGAATATTCGAAGCGGATTAACGAGCGATAGTTTGATTGCGACGGAGAAAATTAATATGTCGATGTTGAATATTATAGTTTGGGAGATGGCTGGATATTTGCTTATAATTTGAAATATTTTAAATTTTGTTTTGGACTTTAATACCGTTAAAATTTTAAATATTAAATTTAAAATAACGTTTGTAGGAGTAAATGTGAAATTAATAGTTTAATAGTGATTTAGTTTACAAATCGAGGCATTAAAAATTAATCGTCACCTTGATAGATCGCGTCCTGATTGCGCTATAAACGAAGTAAGATTTATTATTAATTAGAAAATACAAGCACCACGTCCTAGACTATAAAGTTATATTAATTTGTCGCAATAAACGTCAATTTGAGAGAAATGAACGCCGACGGTATCTATCTACTTTGATTACCCATTAAACGTTTTTTGTACATCAAAGAACGGGAATCGAGATTGAAGTAATTGCTAAGGAGTAGATTTTAGACCACACTCGCGCAAATAACGCAGAAAATAAAGTACTACCGACTTTATGTGTGTAACTTGGTTTATATGCATGTAACAAATTATACGTGTGGTAGCTTGAGCTTGGCTTGGTTTGTGTGTAGTTTAAAAGGAGCCTATGTGATTCTCTAGTTTTGTGGGTAGTACACAAGATGTTGTGTCGGTAAGCGTCTTATAATTTTAATCCTTGTTTCTCCGGTTATGGTAACTGACTTAGATATATTATAGAAAATAATTAATCGTGTCATAAAACTGTCCGTCTTTTGGTTAATTATAATGTCCGTATGTTTGTATTGTCATAAAATTACAATGGAGAGCTTTAGTAGAGCTTTTTAACGTGAAAGTGTGTTACCCTTAACTCAGTAACAGTAAAAGTATAATATGGTCACTTCAAACTTTAATAGCCTCACAAAAAAGGTTCAAACGGGCCCTTCAAATGTTCAACATGTGTTAAATATTAAACAATTGTCTTTGTTGCAGCGTAAATAACCGTGAAGGCATCAAAATGTGGCGTGGTTATCAGCTAGTCGCTGTCCTGGGCTTGCTCGTGTTGAGCAGGGGTGAACTTCCCGAAGACGACTTCAGGATAATAAACAAACAAGGTAAGATTGCATTATGGACCGTCTACACAGAGCCAATATAACGAACGAGAGCGAACAAGCGAGTATTATTGACAGATAAAACGTGCGAAGGTCGTTTGTAAATTGTAGTGTAGAATGAGTAAACAGTATGCAATGACCGGCCTATTAGTTTTAATAGTTTCGTGTAAACACTGTAGTGTACAAAATAAAATAAGCGATTTACGTTGAGTCATATTTTAATGAGTGGAATTTGGTCTTTGAACATAATTCTTTTTAAAGGCTCTGTGTGTACGTACCATTATTAGCTTACAAGATCTCATGCCGTTAAGCTCTCCATGTGATATTTATGATTGTTTTAATGCTCCGTTGTTTTGTTTCACGGAACAATGCTAAAGCAAAGCAATTTGAACGCACGATGATTGGAATTGGCTAATGAATTTTCATGAATGTACCCACTTATGGGCATTAGTTGTGTAGTTTATTTCAAAGAAACTGTCCCAGAACACGCGTTTATTTATTACTGTGTAGGAATAATTTGATGGCTGTCTTGTCCTGTGCATTTTACAATATGTATTAGTTTGTAGGTATTTAATATTTACATATTTTGTCCTCGGTAGAGGCAGTTTTGAATATATAAAAGTGTTATAAATATCCTTTTGTTAAATTTATGGAATTCAATATTTTCACATCTTTTGAACGATAAATCAATAGAAGACACTCAACATAGAAACTAAACGGTTGGTCATTGACTTCTCCAGTCTTCCTGAACGCTGGAAACCCGTAAGGCATTTCATATTACCAAGATGGTTGCGAGATAAACCTATCATAATCTCCCTCGCAGTGTCTCTAAATAACAGTAATTTAAATCTATTACACACAGTATCTCACAGGAAGTTGACAGACCTCGCAGGATGTCATTCGAAGACATTTCACAAGACCTATATACACTAGCTGATATGTAGTAGATAGATTGCCGTGATTCATCCTGGCTATAATGTTATAGACAGAACGGGGCCGCCTATTGTCTAAATATAGTGTGGGTGTATTATTAGAGATCTTACAAGTAATGAAGATGATTACATTCGATTGAAGGATTAATTTGCATCGGTGATTATCATATTTTATCGACAATGAGCTTCCGCCCGCGACTATTGCTTGCTATTTTTTGGGTTGACACATTAACATGGAACTTATAATCGTGTTTAAGGCTACATATCTCAAAGTAGGTATTCGTAAGAGATAAGGTAAGAGATATTAAAATATTGAAAAAAAAAAAACAATATTACTGTTTTAACAGTATTATTGCGTGTTTGTTTATGTAAACTGTAACCATACGATAATTTGTTAATTATGTATCCGATTTTATTATGATGAAAGTTTTTGTAATTATTTTATAACGGAATCATCTTACCGCTCATTTGTAAATTAACATCGAGTACGTTTGTCTGTTTATGGGAAACTTCGAAATTCAGTGCAATAACTAACCAAGTTTGACTCGTTTTATCGAGGCCACATGGACATATGATGCCGTAAAAGCCTTATATTTGCCAAACATAAGCGAATGTTTGCTGTACATTAGACTTAATTTATTCAGTTTTGTTAATTTTGGGTAAACACTTTGTTTGATGTTCTTCGCCTTAAATATGAAGTTTGTTTATAGTTTTATGTGCTCTTAAATTGTTCCTTTTATGCGTGTGAATGTGTTGCTTGAATTTTAAAATAGATAGGTAACTATATCTTCGTAAATAAATAGAGATTATGTTCATATGCCATTTTAAAATAATATTGATTTGAACTTAAGTATATAAAACGACCAGACCGGAAATATTATTTAAAAATAAATGGATGCAAATGATCCAATATTATAACATTTATGTTAATTAAAGATATTTTCTCGTTTCCTAAAAATTAAAAACAAGAATACGTTGTCACGGAAGAATTCTACCATACCCGTGGCCCCGTCGTTGATGCGGCTTGACGGAACACAGTGGGGTTTTGGTCGGTAGGAATCCGACATAACCCACGGCCCCTTCCCCGGAGGCCGTGGGTATCTATGCAAGATTTCCCCACTTAAAAAAAAAAAAAAAAAAAAAAAAAGGAGTTAGTTCTTATTCAGCGTAAGATACTTAGATACATATATTTTAAGTTGTTTATAGACTTTATCTTAATTATTATGTTGGACAAGATAATGCAATTTGACTGACTGCACTGTGATGCCATAACTTTTATTTACATGGTAATTGAAACGTAAAAAAAGATAATGCTTTAATTTTGTCATGATTTGGTGTCTAGTCTTCATCCTCTATTCAAGAAATGATATGCAATGATAAATACATTTCCTAATCAAGTTTAGTATCTGCTTACAAAGCAGAAGAAGTAGGGACAAGTAAAACGTACATATCTACTACAATATCTTACAAAACAGACCGGTACGTTTTCCACATTTTAATTCAAGTATTCAGCGGCTTAACTTCAAATCTATGACGACGATTTTAAGACAGTTGAAAACAAATTACCCAACTGTTCAGGATATATTTCCTCATACGCCCACTAATATGATCCAATTCTATCACCTAGTTTTCCAATACTTGATAAGCATAACGCGAAATAAGACTTCGATTTAATTTATAAGAGGTATAAATCGATTTATGTCCAATATTTCAATCCTAAGTGCGCTATTCATCACATGCGATCAAATACTAGATTTTAAATGGAATATCTTAATAAATAAATGATAGTAGGTCAGTCAAAGATTTGCGTGTTTGTTAGGTTATCTAAATGTATTGGGGTGATAAAAATGTGTTGTGAGAATAGAAAGTTATCTGTGGTCACAGAGAAATGCCAATTTTGGAGGTTAAGTGACAGGTTACCGAGGATTCTCCTTATAATAAATTATTATTAAAGGCATAATGTTTTCGTCGAATTTCGTATGGACAATTTAGGATGTACCTACACTGGGTGTTTTTTGTTGTGATATTTTAATAATTCTGTTATTTTATTCAATAATTATCACGCGAATTCTTCTAGTGTACATAATATAACACATAGCTATAAAATAGCGGCAACCTTTGAAGAATTCTCCATATTTAATTCAAGGCTATAAAGCATTAATTATTTCGATCTTCAGCTGTAGACAATTCGTCGTGAGTTTACGACCTTGCATAATAAATCCGTTATTTGTAGGCTCTGTGTAGTACAGATAAGATATATTTGGATTTTTACGCATTATCATAATTTATCATCATTATTTTCAGACCTGTTGGCGTCAGATAGCGATATCTTCGAAGATAAGGATGCCAGATCGTTTTCGCAACTGTTGTTCGATGTTGCAAGGGACCAGGTTATTGTGGGTGCAAGGTTGGTGAAATCTGTTTATTAGTGGTGATTTTGTGGTTTCTAACACAATTATAATATACTTATTTTATTCAGTATCAGAGTTCTGGAGAGAAATAAGGCAGAACTACATACAACATTAACTACATTTAACATTAGTAAGCTGATAACGATGTGTTAAAATTTTTCTCCTCAAATAAAGTTCAAACTAGATCGAGGGTTGTAAAGCATATGAAAAGTATATTAAGATGTGTCAAAAATGAGATTTAAGAAAGGGCCTGTCCCCAAATCGTTATGTCTATAGAAATATGTAAAATATTGTTTTTCAAATGCCACGGCGCTTGTAAAACTAGTTTTTTATTGGCGAGCCCGTTTGCGTATGCGTGCAAATGCGTGGGAGTCACTTTGTATTTAACATCGCCATAAAGTAAGGTTTTTACAATATTGTGATACATTTATGAGCATATTTCGGAAATGTCTCAATTCCAACAGTGGGATGTTCCCATGCGAAGTGACGTGGGTCGCCAGAATTGACGATCCATATGGAGGTATCATAAATTGTCTCTTATCTTTAACTAATATGGGATTCTTATCTA
>CAJQZN010029933.1:0-13905 GCA_907164685.1 Colias eurytheme | reverse complement strand
AGTACATAACTTGTTGATTTAGACAATGCGGAAAGCTATATAACACTAAAGAATTTATTTGTTTGTCTGAACGCGCTTATCTCAGGAACAACTGGAACGATTTCAAAAATTATTTTAACGTTGGATGCGTGCTTTCTGCGTGTTATAGGACATAGGTTATTTATGTACCACGGACGAAGCTGGGGCGGACAGCTAGTTGGGTTATAAACAGAAATCTTCCTATGGTACATTAAAATAATGTGGCTTTATGCGACTGATACAAAAAAAAATATAATATGATTCACAATGATTAATATTATATTATAAGTAATATAATACATTCGTCCACACCGAAGCTGTGTTTATAAACTTTGAAAATATTTTTCATGTTTTGAAAAGGTCACGTTAGCGCAATCACGTTTTATAAAAACAATGGTGTTTTTACAATGTTTCAAAGTACCTAAGTACATATTTTTATATGACTAGCCGGCTAAAATCGTACCATAATTTTTTTTATTTTTTAATATTCTGTTTGAAGTTGTTTATTGTTGGCAGCAACTGAACAATTAGTAAAAAGATTTTTTTTCTAGACAAACATTGTCAATAACAAAAACACGAATTGTCCTATTTGGGTCAGTCGGAAGTAAAGTTTCCTTACATTTTGACGATTAATTTTTATTTAAATAGACTGCCACAGTGTTTGTGACTTCAGAGCCACAGGTTGTGGATTCGATTCCTACACTTGTAAAATAACAATCGACGAGAAAGGTTGTTTTAGTAGCTTTTTCTATTGAATGTGTCTACTGTCTACGTAGATATTAAATTCTCAATCTATACTAATATTGAGTTTGTTTGTTTGAACGCGCTTATCTCGGGAACTACTGGTCCGATTAGAAAAGTTATTTCGGTGTTAGATAGCCTATTCATCGAGTAAGGCTATAGGTATAGGCTATATATCATCTCGCTAAGATCAACAGGAGCGGAGCACTGCGGGTAAAACCGCTAGCAAAGCTAGTTCAATATAATTGTCACAATTATGTATCTCTTTTATCTGTATATTATGTATATCTACATAAATCTAAGCTCTATTTGAACAAATGGGTTTTAACTTTTAACTTTATCGCTCTAAATACAAAT
This sequence comes from Colias eurytheme, assembly GCA_907164685.1. NCBI lineage: Eukaryota > Metazoa > Arthropoda > Insecta > Lepidoptera > Pieridae > Colias > Colias eurytheme. The sequence goes on along the minus strand of CAJQZN010029933.1, from coordinate 12,789 downwards.
AAAAATCTACAGTACCGTTACTTGCCCGAATGAATAAAAAATTCATGAAGTCCTGACCTCAGATTTACATATTTCATTTGTAACTGCGAAGTATTCCTACTTCAAACACATGCAACATAATGATTATATAAAAATAATTTGGAAAATCCAAAAGTGCACGCCTCATAATTTTTTTTTAATAAATATTTATTAATTATTATTTTTGTTTATTTAATAACAATTAAACCACATCGAATCAGACCCTGAAAAATGAAAGGGTTCTATTCCTGAGCATACTCAAGCGTAAGAGAAAAAAAAAGACTTGATTAGTAAAGTATTTCGGTCGCTATCGTGTTAACAAGAAAATCCTCCGCACATACAGACACACGGACGTCCAAGACAGAACTTTTTTAAACTGTTTTTTAACTAGTTTAAATAACAAAAATGACATCAAAAATATCATGAACGTTAAAAATAGTGTTTTTTCTTAATATGTGTGTGTATGTATTATCTTACAAGTGCAATGTATGATACATAAAGACATTTTAAGTTTGAAAAATCAGATGTTTTGCGCGAAGTGACAGTAGTACCCACCTCAACGCTTCGCTTATGAGGCGTGCAATATACTAGATGACCCGTTCTGCCAGAAGTCAGGACTCAGGAGATCCTTTTCACTTAAGCCATTTTATAATATAGATCAAGAGCCCACGACGGCCAGACATTCCTTTCTATAATAAAGTTGAAAGTTTCTCTGTATATATGTCTCCGATACAGATAAGAACGACTAGCGATTATCAAGTCTGGGTTGTGGTTACTTTGGCAGGAAACAGGTAGTAAGGGTGTATAAAATTGTATCTAACTTTCATTATAGTTTAAAAGCTATATTTTATATATGTTACTTGGGGACCTATAAAAAGATGTTACCTTAAGAGCCAGACAGTTTTCATGGTTCTTACATCTAGCCAGACACATTTAAAAAATAACTAACATATCATCAAATTCACATAACTACCTAAAAGCGTAACAAATGTGAAATAACCCACTAAAAACGGGAAAAAAATATTCCTTTTCAGAGACGAATTATTTTTTAGTTGCGAATAGGGATTGACCACAATCGAATCTCGCTTGATGTTAAGCTGAGATGTGGTATAAGATGGTACGCGCTTCCCTGGAAGTAAAGAAGAAGAAGAATAAACAGTAAAACAGTACTTGATCAATACAATACCTCAAGTTTTTTAAACAGAACTCGGACAAAAATTGCACGGTTCAACTAGTTACAGATACTCATCATAATAATCAACGTGTTTTCATAAATATATAGCCGTATTTAATGGATATGGATTATAAAGAACCTTCTTTTGTAAGTAAATATATATCCTTAGATATAATTCTGTCCTCATTTTGTAACTGAGTCACTTATCTTATTTTCCTAGAGTTTATTAGTTATCAAAAATGTGAGACGATAAAAAACCTATTAAAATAACTTACTGTTGAAATAGTATGAACTTTATATCAATGTAGATATTTTAGAGTAATTAAATCAAACGTCTTCGAGGTAAAGCTTACAATATATTATTTAATATTATGTACTTACATTATCACGCCGGTATTTATTAATAAAATAAACAGTAAAACAACCGGTCAATACAATACCACCAGTTTTTTATTCTTAACTCAAACAAAAACTTATTTATCAATTATCCGAATAAATATTTACCTTTCACGACAATCCACAGTTCAATTGAGCACAAATAATTCGCGAAATATTTAAAAAACTGAGAGCGTACGTGCGCGTACGGCGGCGATCAGAAACAGACTGAATATTTGCTTCATGCCTGTGTCGTGGCCATATCGTAAATTTGCTCATTTCATGATATGACTGGCCATTTCACGAAATGGTCGCATTTCGTGAAATGGCCAATTTAGTTTGGCCACATCATGATGTGGCTTGAGCATATCAATGATAAGAAATCGTTTCACGATATGGCCAACTAAACGCGCGGTTTTTTCATGAAATGATCAAAATTATTGGATCATATCGTAAAATAGTTACATTAATCATTGGTAGAGGCGCTGCAAGCTCTGTGTTTATGTGATAAGATGGCGGCCGCTTGCGAAAATTTAATTATTCGCAGTTAAAAACTTCATAATTGGTTTAATAACAATATGAAGAAAGTTATAGCAAAGAATTTACGACGGTTCGAGTACTATGGAAAATAGGTAGGCAAAAGGTATAAGGTATAATATAATATATATCTATATAAGGTATTGAAGAAAAAATGCGTCTTAAATAAAATAATTTAAGACGCATTTTTTCTTTTAGGATATATATTTATATATCCTACTATAGTATTATAATTGTTTGTTTTTTAAAAAGCGATCCACTTCTGGCACTCGCCGGCCGCTGCCGCGGCACGCTCGCTTTGCTCGCTCGGCTCGTGCGTTGTTTATCAAAGTCTAACCTAACCTAACCTAACTGTTTTTTATTGCAAAAACGATTTGCTTCTAGCATTCGCCGGCCGCTGCCGCGGCACTAACTTAAATGACATTAAACAAGTTTTTAGAATATTCTGAATTTTAATATTTTATGGACTCTTTATATTTTATACGATCTGGCCAAATGTGGATGGCCAAATCGTGAAACGTTGACGATTTAACGATCTGATCAAACTATGTTGGCCATTTCATGAAATGCGACCATTTCGTGAAATGATCGATCATATCATGAAATGAGCAAATCTACGATATGGCCACGACACCTGTATGAATGACTGAAATTCAAATTTAGAATATAACGATAAGGCGCAGTATACACACATTGCTTAATGTAACTGTCATTTGGCGTGACGTCATCGTTCTATATTTAGTTAGTATATAAAAAAGCATCAAAAATTGAATAATTAGCATCGTCATAAGAAATTAGTCCTTGGTAGATTGTAGATTAAACAGTAATCTAATCGAATGTTTCAATTTAATCTCATTAAGCTCACACGTACACTTTGCTTATAAACTTCAACATGACTCATGAAAATACCCTTAGTAATTGACTCGGTGAAATTTAACTTAGACCTTAAACACCCCAAACCAACTATATTTTAATACATTTTATTCTATAAATCAATTAAGTACTTATACCATGTGTTCTTGCCCTTACAAAACGATTTTACAAAGATAGAATATGATAGCTAGTGAACACTCCCCTTTTACTATCTTATGATGTTATCATTTATGACACATTCTTATCAATATTGCCGTAAATCAAAGGATCATTATTTTATTTCAGTTCTAATTAATAATTTGCCGCAAAATATGTTTATTATTTTATGAGACGTAATCTGGCCCCCGACGTCGTTTTATTTATAAGAACTTTTGTTATATGTACTATATTCCTGGATTGAATTACTAATAACTACAAAAGTGTCGAGTTACATCGAAATTTGTTCAGTTGTCATACAGAGCAATACAAAATATACATATACCTAATTCTCTTTGAAGTTAGTATATAGGTACTTTATAGTATTATATTATCTGTGGGATGGACCAAAAATCTGTGGTATAGTTGCTGGTATATAACTTGCCAATTTTTTAGCGTAGTAGAATAAGCTGGCGCATGTAAAAATTTACAAACAACTACTATGCCACTTTTTAACCCTCTACGCAAAAAGAGGGCTGTTATAATAATATGTTTAACGTGTCTGTGTGTGTGTGTGTGTGTGTGTGTGTGTGTGTGTGTGTGTGTGTGCATGTGTCCGTCTGTCTGTCCGTGGTATCATAGCTTACGAACGAATGAAACGATTTCAATTTAGTTTTTTTTATTTACCTGTATACCTCAGAAATACAAAAGCACCGAAAAACTAATAAATTGTAGGGCATTTAATAATTTGGTTTTATACATTAAGACTAATTACACTTACTAAAGTGTCACAAGGCCAGCTGCTATGACTATAATTATATGATTTTGTCCTACTGAACGATATTTACCTACTCTTAAAACAATCAATATAGAGACGAATGAGATCTTCAGGCTTAGATTACAAAATAAGTCTTCAGGTATTATAATAAACAATATTATGTCTTCATATAATGTATGAATTTATGTTGCAAAAATTTTTTTATGAGTAACTATGTTATCTTTAAAAAAGACACAAAATTACGTAAATATTAATTAGTCTTACATCCCACTAATACAATATATTATGTATAAACGCATAAAAATACTTATTTCTCTATCACGCAAAAAAGATCAGATTTGTATGAAATTTGGAATCGAGATAGATTACAGTCTGGATAAGCACATAGGTTTTTTCCCGTGTTAACTACGTGATCGACGCCGAGGGTTTCAGCTAGACATAACTCATACTAATATTATAAATTTGTAAGTATGGATGTTTGTTACGCTTTCACGTAAAAACTACTGGACAGATTTGAATAAAACTTTACACGAATATGGGTCATACATCAAAGTTACACATAGAAATACTTGATTTCTAAGCGGGTGAAACCGCGCGGCACAGCTCGTTCATAATACGTTAATACTGTGTTAAAACTACCTCAAACTTATTTCTTTGTCTAGTTTCAAACAAATCTGCGACAATCGTGTGACATTTTGGTTCCGTATCAGTCGCATTATCATGGAGTGTGTAGTCTGAACCCAAAGGTTATCTCGCAATTATATTTTTAGTAAACGTACGCGAATATTTATCTAAATGTCTTTATGCAGTCTCTCCATTGATAAGATACAAGACCTAGGGTCCCGTGGTTAGGACATACAGCATAGCATAGGATAGTATAGTATTTTATGACTATTTTTAACTAGCTGTGCCGCGCGGTTTCACCCGTAGACGAAAGCGTAGAAGCAAATATTTATAGTTGGTGTTATTTCAGTACATAAGCTATTTCACTGGCAAGTATCATCAAAATCTGTTCAGTGGTTTTCGTGTGAAACAGTTTTAAAGTATGAAAATACATTGTTATTAAAATTATTTCGAGAGCTTTCAAAGAAAAATATACATTTAAGTATGTAATTAAAAAGCACGATTGAAGTGAGCTTTTCTAAGTTTATGACTAGATTGCGAATTACGTAAAAAATACTTGCAAGTCACGACTCCTTCAAGTTAATCTGTATTACATAATATTACACATAAATTATGACGTTTCCCAAAGCATACATGATCCCACACTTTACAGCAAGCACTAACATCGATTATTTAATCGAGTACATAGAATTGTAATCGACTTTGTTATATGACGTCACTGTCCTTGGAAATGTGCTGAATCATTTGTATGAACTACGAAATGCTTACAATAGCTTTGGACATTCCCACCAAGTATTCCATTCCTTTAAAGTGTTATGAAAAAAAAAAGTATACTAACTCAGGCCCCGGAATCACAGACACAATAGAAAATCTATTGTGTCGTGGACCGATCGGGCCGTTCGGGGCTCAATGGGTTAATAGCATATTTTAAACACTTGAATAGGTGCATTATGCATAACATAATAATTTACTGTAGATAGGGAAGCGCTTGAGTATAATCTAGCCTGATGTAAAGCTAAGATGTAAGATGGTACGCGCTTCCCTAGTAGGTACTAGGTACCCAAAGTAGGTAGGTAGGAAACCAAACAAACAATATATTATGTTACAGGCTTGATGATGGATATGGACGACGTAGAAACAGGGAATAATTCATAAATCATTGTAACACCAACGTATTTATTCTCGTATAATTTCTCTTAGCAAAAACTTAAGGCCCAGAAGACAACAAGAGTCTGATCAATTAAAAAGAGGAGGGAACCCTATCTTAATATATTATATTGCAGTGTCATCGAATTTGGGATTGTATCATTTGTTTGACAAACACTTAAGGCGTAGGCATCCAGGGTATGATGGAACTGCATGGATGCAACAAGAATTATTTTAAAGTTTTAAACTAAAACATAAAGCAAATTGAATTAGTTTTGCTTTTGTTTTCTCCTAGGAGTGTTCAGAGAGGTGGAAATTTAATAACTTGATGCGAGTGTGCCAAATTACATATTATGCTTGTACGCGCAATTTTTTTCAAATGGAAAAGTTTTTTCTCAGTGTATTAATAATCACTAGTTATCACTACAAACCTAGTATAAAACAAAGTAGCTTTTTCTGTTCTTATATCCCTTTATGCAAATCTTTAAAACTACGCAACGGATTTTGATGCGGTTTTTTATAATAGTTAGAGTGATTCTCGGGGAAGGTTTTAGTAAATAATTTATTGGGTTTAGACAAACTGGGTGGAGATAAAATTTCCTTTTTTCGTGTTATAAATTTTTTTAATTCCCAAAGTCAATAATAAAAACATAATTGAATGATATTTTTACAAGAATAAAGCGTTAGGTTTGTGCAGAGGGTTAAATGTAATTTAATCATTACCTAAAACAATAAGGTAGATAAGAACCATCATATGCAGGTGTTAGTTTATATAGTTCGTACTTAAAATATTAAACAATTATTGGGCAAGTCATGATGCATAGGAAATTGCGACATATTGCGTCATATTAAAACAGGTAATTGAAGAAAAAGGATTTAAAAATAAAATTCATGCCAATTCTTGCCAATAAACTAATTTTTTTAGTGATACTTCTTTAGGCGCGTTGAGAGTAAAATTTCATGATCGCGTCATGGCAATACCATACCGTCACGTCATGGAGTGACGCGACGATTTTAGTATCTTTGAATTTTGCCAAAGAAGTTTCACTTCTGTCACGTGTGCTCGGCACACACGCTCTTTTTTTTACTTAACAATTCAATTGTTATAACATTTGTTATTATAATATTTCAGAGATTCAAAATACAAATAATAACACAGACAGTTCACGCTAGTTTAAACTTAAATAGCTTATGACAAAATTGTCTGAACGGTAATAATTAATAAAGATTGATGACAATTAACAATACCAATTTAACTTTTAAATTGCACTAAGTGATTCTCCTGACTTTGCATACTGAAATGTGTAATTTTATACTAGAAATTTATATTTTAATGTTTCCTTATTAATTTGTTGTCATAATGTAGATTCATCATTGAGGCCTTATCTATTCTATTGATATAGTCAGATTTCAGATGTTTGTTTGTTTAAAGAAATTTATTTTACCAACAGTAATTTAATCTACACTAATATTATAAAGAGGAAAACTTTGTTTGTTTGATTGTAATGAATAGGCTCATTTTGATACTCATACTGGACCGATTTTGATGAAATTTGGCACAGATAATCTTTAGACCATCAGAAAGAACATAGGCTACCTTTTTTTGCGAAATATGTACCACGGGCGAAGCGGGGGCGGACCGCTAGTATTAAATAAAACATTGTGTTTGATAGACTTTTTAGTAAGGATCTATTTACTAACAGGAACGGAGCATCCATGAAACATTGCAAATTGGGAAAATATAATTTATGAGAACAATAAAAATGTCTGCTTCTAGCCAATAATTTATAATTATCAACTTCTCTCATTCTTTATCGTCCTATCCTACTAATATTATAAATGTGAAAGTTTGTGAGGACACACATACATCCAGTATGTGTGTTTGTTACTCTTTCACGCAAATACTTTTTATTTACACGCATGTACTACTGAACCAATTACAATGCAATTTAGCATACAATATATACAGGGTAATTTGGATTAACATTTAGGATAGGTTTTGTCCCGGAAATCCCACGGGAAGGGGAACTATGCGGATTTTTCTTTGAAAACGCAGGTGAAGCCGCAGGTGAGAGCAAAGCTAGTCTTCTATAAACACATAGATACATATTATAATGTTTTATGAAATTCTCAAAAACAAACTGTATTGTTCCATTGTTTCACTATAGGCTTGTTATAAAGTAATTTATAAGCATTACCAGGAAAGTTATTATAAAAATAAGATTAATATATTATAATATAGAAATTAAGCAGGAGGTTTTTAACTAACATGTTATGGGTTTGAGAATCAGTAGAGAAACATCTTAGATACTAATAATTATATTGAACTGAAGATTTTGTTTGTATGTGCTAGGAGGGTGGACCACTAGTCCTACTTAATATTATAAATGCAAAAGTTTGTGAGGATGTGTGTGTGTGTGTGTTTGTTTGTTACTCTTTCACGCAAATACTACTGAACCAATTACAATGAAATTTAGCACACATATAGAGGGTAACCTGGATTAATACATAGCTTTATCCTGGAAATCTCACGGGAACAGGAACTATTCGGGTCTTCCTTTGAAAACGCGAGTGAAGCGGGCGGAAAGCTAGTGTTAAATAAAACATAAAGTGGAAAGTTATAGCCAAGTGACTATAACTTGCCACTATATACACGCTGGATTAACAGCTAAAGGTGCAGTCAGTCTTATAATTAGGCTAATGTTATTCTTAGATAATTATTAACTAGGTACAGACTTCAATATAAAGTAAGATGAATCTAACTAAACAGTCTTAAATTAATTGGTCTGTAAAATAATAATAAAAAACTAGGTATAGAATACAAAAAAATATAAGTACCTATATCTCATTGATAATATATTAGCATAATTATGTAATGCCCAATCACTTATTCAAACCATGTTCTGACATTTCTTAGAACTAAGATTAATTGCTTGAACACATCACTTAAATATTTTATAATTTAAAAGTTTCAGACACACATAATATAATAACTAGTATCTAAAGAAACCTATAACCTATATTAAACGTAGGTGTCACAACATCAACCATTAATTCAATTAAGAAAAGGATTGAAAGGGCTTACCTTGAAACTGTATTTATAAATCAAATCGTACGATGTACGAAACTCTATTGTTGGAAATGTTTTGATTCATTGGAAAAGCATTGTCGTCGCCGGCTTACGACATTTAAAACTAATCAATAAAAGTGTGACTATAAACTAGAGCCCTCGTCGTAATTATATACGACAGTCTACATGTGACCTAGATTAACCTTTTTACATATTCTGAAATCGATTACTTATATTTAATTGGTCGCATTCGATCAACATACACTATTTCCGTCATAACGCATACAATGTGTTTATTTATGACGATCAATGTTGTTTCTGACGATCCAAACATATAATATTGAAGATAATACGCGTCTTGAATATTTCAATACATAAGTATTTCAATATGCACATGTTGGAATAAGAAAAAAAATACTTACAGAAACCTGATGGACCGATCACTGGCTACACCTATTTTAAAGATACGTATATGAACAGATCACTAAATTAATAATTATGGGAAACTTAGTTATAACCACACCCCAAATAAACTAGTCTGTACACCTAATTATTTTAGACCTAGATTTTTACTCAAAACGGCAAAAATTTTCACGATAAACTTTACCGAAGTCGAACACACAGAAGTTCGCTGCTCACACTTTACTGAACAGCAGTCGGCTGTCAGCGGGGAACTGACAACTTTAAAGTCAATGTCATTGACTATTGACTCTTACGTTCGGAAATAGTACGATACAAAAGTAACAAAGCAGCCTAATTATATTCAGAACAGTAATTTAAGTCTTATTTCGTACGCAAACTTTTAATCTTGTCCAATGTACAAGTAAGATACATATTTCGCACTAATAAATTCCTACTATATCACATACTAGCAGAGCTCCGCGGTTTCACCCGCATGGCTCCGCTTCTGTTGGTCTTAGCGTGATTATACATATCCAACACCGAAAGAATTTTTCAAATCGGACCAGTAGTTATTGATATTAGCGCGTTCAATCAAACAAACAAACTCTGAAGCTTTATAATATTAAGCATAGATATGTTTGTAACAATTAACTATAAATCTAAACCTTTTATAAATATTTATTTTATTTTAAGATTTTATTAGTCTGTCCTGGGTCCATCTTAGATCATTATGTAGGTCCAGATACAATAATTGAATGTTCCAACTACAGCAACGCTTCGCACAATCGAGCACTAGAAAAAGAATGCGCGTGAATTGATGCACGTGCAATCGATTTATCGTTAGTAATTATTAATTGTTGGAAAAAAATTTAAAGCTTTCGTTTCATTGTAGTTTTTTCGAAATAATCAAAGTTAATTCAAATTGTGTTAAAAAAATAAATATAAGTATGGATGAAGGTACAAACATTGAAAAAAATGTTAATGAAAAAATCAAAATCCAAATTACTTAAAATAACCGTAAATATTTTTCAACCAATTATTATGTATACCACTTTATTTACACAAGGTTATTGCCATGGAACTATAGTTATTGCTAACTATGTGAATATTTTTTTTTCAACACTGAACTTAGCGCAACCTCGCATTATGCTCTGTAATTGGAAAACGGGGCTTATGTCAGCATTTTGTGTTTGTCCGACGTCCGTTGTCGTCGTTTGACATTGCAACTTTTGAAATTTGACGGGATTTTATTTTTTTGGTGTGAATTTGTAGAAACATGTTTTATTGTTTTGTATAAATACGTTCTCTGTGTTTAAATACTTGTTTAGGTGCGAATATTGAAAATGTTTAAAATTAATTGTTAATAACAGACGATAAAATATACCTAACCATAATGGCAAGTGAAGGTGCAAGGAAAGCGCGTTTATGTCACGAAATAAAAAGTTTGTTTACAAAACCGCCTTGGGGCATTACATGTTGTCCAGAAAAGGAAGATATTTACGATGCCCTTAATGTTCGAATGTGTGGACCAAAAGGGTCCCCATATGAGTCAGGAGTTTTCAAATTATTGATTAATGTTCCGAGTAATTATCCGTTTGAACCGCCTCAAGTTAAATTTGTTACTTCTGTGTATCATCCAAACATTGATTCAGGTAAATACATTCTGGAAGTTGGATCTATAAATTTATATAAAGTGAATAAGTAGTTACTAACTTTATAAATTAACATGCTTCTAAATCATTAATGGTATAATATCTTTGTTAGTAACAAGAATATTATAAATTTTATAGCTTTTGGAGTGAAATACCTTCGTAATTTTATCTTACGGTGATAAATAAGGTAGCATGTACCTCCAACTGAGTGACTTTATTTTTTCTTAAGCTACATTTTCATTTCAGCTGGTAGAATATGTATGAACATGTTAAAAATGCCACCAAAAGGGACGTGGTTACCTACAATCACAATAGAAACATTGCTGATCTCAATCCAGACATTGTTGGCACATCCAAACCCAGATGATCCTCTCGTCACAGAAATAGCCATGGAATATAAGTATAATATGCAAGAATTTGAGGAGAAAGCGAGAAAACATACTAGGGAACATGCTGTGTGAATATTACTTTGCCGACTTGGTGTTGTGGCAATATAACAATGTGATAAGGTGTTATAACTACATAATGGCTCTTTAATATCTATATATCAACTAATTTATTTTACATACAACATTACATACTAGCTTTTCGCCCGCGTTTTCAAAGGAAAACTCGCATAGTTCCCGTTCCCGTGAGATTTCCCAGATAAAACCTATCCTATGTGTTAATACAAGTTACCCTCTATATGTGTGCTAAATTTCATTATAATTGGTTCAGTAGTTTATGCATGAAAACCATACATACTTACATACAAACCTTTCCTCCTTATAATACATATTATTAGTATAGATATGCACAACATACTGTTACAATCTTAATTCATAACATATAAGTAAAACATGTGTTATCTATGTGACAATATTGCTGATACATACAAATATGTAGTCACTACAGTAACATCTGTGTATGTGTAAACACAAAAATCATCAAATTGTAATTATGGATATGTGATGTAAGATAAGAGTAAATAAGAAAAAGATTTTCTCAATAAAACTCAAGTATTGCTATAATAATTGTTTTATTTTTATATACTTATGACAAAATTGACAACTTATTTTCAACGCTATAGTTACAGTAATTGCAAGATTTTTGGTCTAATTTTCATTGTTCCAATAAGTTGTTTAATATATTACTAATAGTATTTACTTAGAATAGGCATTTCTTAAATATAAGTTTTTTTGTCAAAATTGATGATCAGCCAAAAAAGCAAACAATGTAATCTCATTATTAAAATTAAAAAAGCACCTTTTCAAGCAGAATGTTAAAAATAATATAGCTAAATAATATTTTATTTTTAAACGCATTAGCTTTTATTACAACTTACAACTACAAATAAATATTTTCAGAGAGATTGCACAGCACATGTATAAAATATTTAAAAGATAGTCCAGTTTAAGTTATAAAGTAAATTGATTAACTTATATTGTAAATTTGTTGGTCTTGGTGTGATGATACATATATTATATAGCCTTTCTCTAACTAACACTGAAATAATTTTTCAAATCGAACCAGTAGTTCCCGAGATAAGCGCATTCAAACAAACTCTTCAGCTTTATAGTATTAGTATAGATTTATATTCATTTAAAAAGATGCACCAAATAGAAAGTCTTTACATTATTCAAGTTAACTTGAAATAAGTAAGTATACTTAATTCAATAGTGGTAACATTAGATCTAAATAACTAGTAATACTTAAATGAATATGGAGGTAAAGATGTTTTTAAGCTATTGCATAGCTTCTATCGCGGGCCTTGAGCGCGGGGACCGAATCCAGAAATTCCATAACGAAAAAAACCTCACGCTCCCCACTCCGACGGGCGCGGGGGTGTGGATTGAAGGCACACTATGCAATAGCTTTACCACGGCAGTCCCCGAGTGCCACACATCTTTTTTTATGTTTTTTTGAAGACATACAAGACATAAAAATATTGCAAAAGAAAATTAACTAAACAATTACATAAGTTCAATAATATTGCATAATGATGATGCAGGTATTATTTTTTTTT
>CAJQZN010029932.1:0-24232 GCA_907164685.1 Colias eurytheme | reverse complement strand
TTAAGCGAAAAATGAAAAAATGGACCCATTTCCCCCCTCCCCCCACTTCGGGGCTCCTCCTAGTGGCCCGGGGTTTTAGTATGTTTATTACCTAGGGACTCTTGAACTGTTTCCGAAGAAACATCCAACGTTACTAACTCACGCACTCTAGACCCCCCTTGGAGGGACTCATTCAATGGACTATGTTCATAAGAAGGCATACGATTTAATAATAAAAGAAAATATCTTTTTATGTGCGTCACTATTCATGTTTCATCACTTGCACCTGCTCGCCTCGCTATTGATATATAAACTTTGTTTACGGCAGAACACAAAATTCAAACGAAATATTTGGGAGGTAAATATTTTTTATGTCTGTAAAAGAGCGTTCACAGCACCTGATGGTAAACGCCATTCATAAATCTTTCTGAGGGTGACGCTACTTCACGAGTAAATTTTCGGTTTTATATGGAGTGGTCTTTGCAAGCGCTGATCACCGTTGTGGGCATGATGTTGTTCCGTAGGTAGCGCTTATAGCCCTGTGACCTTAAGCCGCCTTCTCACGTAGGTACCTGCCGCAGGGGCAATTTTGGAACTATCTCGGTTGCACGGCGGTAGGAACAATTTGAGCTGATCTCTAAATTGCCCCTGCTTGCCAATTTAAGTTGCAATTCCAACATTGCCCCTGCTGCAGGTATGTGAGTAGCCGGTTTTAGAGTTACACAACATCTTAGCACATCTTAGTAAGGCTGTGGTATGCCACAGCCTATACCTACTTGTGTCAATATCATCTCATTATATTTATTCAAGTATTTATCAATCATCAGTGACTCGCGCTTAAGCGATTTCCGAATACTTATCATCTCTAAATGTTCTGAGGGACGTATGAGCTTTACAGTCTTTGCAGTATGTCAATGAGGATTAAAATTGTTTTTACCAAGAGAGATTTATAAAAAGTCTCAGGGTAGAAAAACACCATTTAATAAAGAAAATTGAAAGTAAACTAGAGAAAAAATAGGAACGGCATTAGTTCAATGCTACTGAAAAGATACGCGTCTGAAATTACTGAAATGTTCATAATGTTACGTAGCATTTTAGTCTATTAAATTTAGAACAACGGGTTTTCAGTAAATATGTTTTTGTTAATAAGTGCTCAGACTTTATTTATGTAAACCAGCTCTGAAACTTATTAGGCACATAGAGGAAAGTGGTACAGCCTACAGGGACATAATAATAATATGATTTCACTATTTCAAACATATAATCGTTAATAATATAACTTTTCAATCAATGTTATTACGTCTAAATCCATTATCCTAACCGAATAGAAAGAATTGAATTCTATTATGTCTACAAGTAGAGCTATAAAATGTTAATGTAACTAAGAGTCAATAGAAGTACTTCAAAGAAAATACAATTAAATTTATTTGCAGTCTAGACAGAACCATTATAAATAAATAATTAACAATATTCAGTTGAAATTGAAGATTTTGCGAATTTACAAAAAAATACAGTAACTTTATTCAGTATTAAATCTTTAGGATTAAATAAAGAAAATATTCATTTGATATTATCTCAATGTTCAAATGGAATTGTCACCCTACATGAACAGAAAATTCCGAGGTGTGCCGCAAAAATGTATGTTTACGTAAGTACGCTGAAATCGGTACAATTCCTATTCAAATGATTATTGTGGACTCTGCGTTCCCATTATTTTGACCATACACCGTCGTTTTCTGGAATAGTTGGCCGTGTTAAAGGACTTTACATAATATTTCAATAACATTAAGGGCGAATATTGCACGATTTTATTTTGCGAGTTTCAGCTGCGTATGAAAATAAAATTTTAAGTGCAATTTTGTTCTGAAAAATAGTCCGGCTTTTTGACGAGAATATAATATTATGCTTTAAGGTTCAATATGGCGTACAATAGAATATTATAATATTTCATAGTTTTGTTTGCTTTGTAAAATATTTGTTTTGAAAATATATGGGTTATGTGGATGTACCTACTCATTGTTAATAACAAATTAAAATAACATAGCGTATATGAAATAATTCTGAATTATATATTATTATTTAGTTTTTATCTTAATAAAATCGTTGAAAATGTTACATAATCTTAAAACAGTCAAGATTAATTTGATTTTGATAAAAGTGCATCAATGAAGTTTATGTACTATTATAATGATAATTTAAAATTTCTCTGTTACATTGTAAAAAAGCAACGCATTTTTTTCCTCAAGTGGGTACTAAGTAACGTTGTTAGATAAGTACAAAGATTTTTCGACAATAATTGAGTATCTCATATTTCTTTGATATAACTCTCAAAAAATTTTACATAAAGAATTGGTAAGATTTAATGTTAGGAATTTTCAAATACAATTTGATAGGTATACAATTCATAAATATTTAAACTGCGCAGTATAACGGTAATTCAGAAGTAGTATTACTTTCATTCAGATGTAAAATTATTACGGATTATATTATTATGTTTTGGAAGCCCTATTTAATGCAGCGTGGGCTATGGTTGATTACGTTTCTTTGAAAAGGGTGTATTTGGAACATATTTTATGAAAGCATCCTATTTTGGGGATGAACCTTAAGTACCTATTAAAATATCCTATTTGTTTTCATATTTTAATTCAGGTAAATTATATGTAACTATAATAGAATGCAAAATATAATGTATCGAAAAACAATATTATACTGATTGGAAAATATATATTAATGTGCATAATCTTCTTATATATAAAAATGAATCGCAAAATGTGTTGGTAAGCGCATAACTCGAGAACGGCCGAACCGATTTCGATAATTCTTTTTTTATTATATTCCTTGAAGTACGAGGATGGTTTTTATGTAGAGAAAACGTAAATATATACCACGGGCGAAGCCGGGGCGGACCGCTAGTTAGCTATATAAATTAAGACGCAGTTGGCAGTCATCTCAAACGAATTTTACAAAGACTTCACTCCAATGTTTCCTCAATGTTCTCTACATTATGAAAATAATAATATAGAGAGAATAATAGTCATATTCGTATTTCTATGTATATTTGCAGAATATTTTGTGTTAATCCTAGTTAAAGGTTGCCTGATCGCAACCTAGCGATAACGCCACCCTTTGCTTATTTTAAACGTATTGTATCCTGCTTTATGTTTTTATTTCTATAGTAATGAAGGATTTCATTTCATTTTCATTTACACATCTTTTAAATATACCTTATATAGATATAAAAAATAATAAAATAAAACATCTCAACAGGATTCTTAAACAGTAACAGCTCGTCATCATCATCCTTAAACTAAACTCCTCTCATTTAGAACGTCTTGGCTGGTGACTATTTGTCCCTTGAAAAACCATTACAAGCGTATACACCAAGGGTCGACTTTTCCTGTTTATTCTAGCTTGGCTTAGCGGCTAACAAATCCCTATTCCCTGTATTTACGTAGCCTACCTGTATGTTGTATGTTTATTAAGAATTGAACAAATGCTAGTCGCCTAAACAAACACGACGTTGCATTTGTTCTTGGAATTGTTTATTCTGGATTCTATTTATGCAAATTAATGAACATATACAAGAGGCAGATTATCTTATTAAGTTGAGCAATGAGAATATGGATCGTTTTGAGTCGCTGACCAATAAATATGTATGTCAGTGTTCAAACAATGACAATGAGCAACCGTCGCCCCATAAGCCTGACTACACAGACATACATAGTGTTAAACCCACTACCACAATTCCAACCAGTAATACTAAAAACCTTTCAAAGCAGGAAATAATTGTGTTGTCAGATAATATTGGTCAGGGATTTGGCGCTATGCTCAACAACTTAGGGCTTAAAGTTACTAATGTTTGTACGCCTAACAGTTCATTTAAATATATAATCAAATCACTGGATCATTTCAGCTTTAATAAGAATAATATTGTAATTATATTATATGGGGACAGTTTAAATATAAATAATAAGGATATTGATGTAGGATTAAAAAAAATGTTAGATATTAGTAGTAAGACTAAATGTAAATTTATGTTGTGTACCTTGCCATACCTACCTGGTTTGACACAAGAACAAAATAGATTAATTTATAATGTGAATTTAAAATTGTATAACCTAACAAATCATCATCGTGATGCATTTATTTACTTTGACATTAACTCATGTATTAAATCTTTTACTTTGACAAAGAATACAGTGTATCTGCCATATAGATATAAGCGTGAACTTGCTATGTTAATAGCATATAATATTAACCAGTCTGGTACATGTTCGGTATCAGACCATCGATCTACTATAATTTTATGTAGTAGTAATTTTATACATCAACCTAGATTAAGTGTAGACAGACAATCTAGCCCTAAGCTAGATTTAAACTAGTATATAAGACAACAGCTAAGCAGTGTTTTTCCATTGTGCATCAAAATATTCAAGGCTTGGCTAGCAAATTGTTAGAAATAGAATTGTTTCTGAATGATAACAATATTAAAATATTTTGTGTAACAGAACATTGGCTTAAACAATGTCAGTCGTTAGTAAATATTGAAAATTACAAATTAAAAAGTATATACTTTAGGACACAGGCTATTCACGGAGGTTCTGTTATTTTTGTACATGATAGTGTAAAATGTAAAGAACGAACTGACATTGTTAGTCTTTCTGTAGAACGGACCATTGAACTGTCCTGTGTGGAGCTGGAGCGTTATATTATTGTTTGCGTTTATAGACCCCCTTCCAGTGACTATAATATGTTTGAGACAGTCATGGAAGAAATATTAAAGCGTCTAAGCAGGAGTAAAAAAAAAGTTATAGTATGTGGTGATTTTAATATTGATTTACTTTTACAAACACAAACGGCTACACGAATTGTTAATTTGTTTCAGTCATTTAATCTATATAAACTTTTTAACGAACCCACACGAATTACACCTACTTCTGCAACTTGTATTGATAATATATACTGTGACTGCATCTGTTTAGAGAAAAATATTCTCAATACATTGACTTCGGATCACTGTGGCCAGAAAGTAGTTTTTGAATGGGATTGCATACCTACATTTAAAAGGATTAATGTTAGGCCTATAACTAAAAAAGGCATTAATAAATTTAGGAATAATATTAATAAAAACCTGCCCGTACTAAATGATCAATCCTATCCTAATAGTCCTTGTGAAATGTTTAAAAATCTTTTTAATTTAGTACATAAAGAATTTGAAAAAATATTTAAAGTTAAATCTTTAAATATTACCAAGGATTTACCATTTAGTAAATGGGCGACAGCTAGTATACATAGGTGCAGGAACATTCTTTATGAATTATATGGTATGAAGCAATATAATAAAGACCCATCTTTTCTTAGTTATGTTAGAAATTACTCAAAAATTTTTAAAAAAGTTTGTTTCACTGCAAAGCGTTTGTATATCAAAGAAAAAATACGCGACTCTGATAATAAAGTTAAAACAGTTTGGTCAATTATTAATGGTGAAATGGGTAAAAGCAAATCAAGTAATACCATAAAACTTGTAAATAATGACAGGGTTATTGACAAAAGTGCTGATGTTGCGCTTGCTTTTGAAGAATTCTTCAGTAGTGTCCCTGCTACTATTACTAATAGTTTAAATTCGTCTTCAGCACTTGCAGAGACCTTTTTGAGGGACCATGTTGCGGAGTGCAGTACATTATTTGAATTACGACACGTAACTGCTAATGATATTGTTACTGCCTTTAAGACGCTTAATCTTAAAAATACTTGTGATCTTTGGGGAATGTCCGTAAATTTAGTTAATAATATAATAGAAAATATTGCGAAAAATTTAGCTTCCATATTTAATAAGTGTTGTGACTATGGTACATTTCCTAATTTACTAAAGCTTAGTAAAGTTATACCTTTATTTAAGAAGGGCGATCAAGAAGACTGTAACAATTATAGACCTATCTCTATTTTACCAACATTAAGTAAGGTATTCGAGAAGTTAATATTAAACCAATTGAGTAGTCATTTTGCAAATAATAATTTACTGCACACCAAACAGTTTGGTTTCACAAAGGGGCGCTCAACCACAGATGCTGGAGTTGCACTTCTAACACATATATATAAGGCATGGGAAAACTCAAAAAATGCTCTAGGGATATTTTGTGACCTCTCCAAGGCATTTGACTGCGTTGAACATTGTACTTTGTTACGTAAACTTAATCACTATGGAATTAAAGGAAAAGCCCAGAACCTCATAGCGTCATACCTGCATGATAGGATACAGACTGTAGTTGTTAATGGAGAACGTTCTAGCGGTGCGTCAATTAACATTGGTGTTCCACAGGGGTCAATTTTAGGTCCCTTCTTGTTCTTGGTATATATCAATGATCTTCCCTATTATTTGCAGGATAGGTGTGAAATAGTTCTGTTTGCAGATGATACCTCATTAATTTTTAATGTGGATAGGCATGACCCAAATGTTGACGAAGTGAACAGTGCTCTTTTACACATATCTGAATGGTTTACTGCCAATAATTTATTATTAAATGCCAAAAAAACCACTTGTGTTGAATTTTTACTTCCTAATGTAAAAAAGTTGAACAGAGATATTACCTTGAACGGGGAGGTATTGCATCCTACTGAGTCTACTGTATTTCTAGGGTTAACATTGGACGAGAAACTACAGTGGGGAGCCCATGTCAACACCGCTGCAGGTAAGCTCAGTTCTGCTGCATATGCAGTCCGAAAAATAAGGCATCTCACCGATGAAGATACGGCCAGATTGGTTTATTTCAGCTACTTTCATAGCATTATGTCCTATGGAATTCTACTGTGGGGCAGGGCTGCAGATATAGAAACTATATTTATCTTACAGAAAAGAGCCATTCGCTCTATATATAATTTACGTGCTCGGGACTCACTAAGAGATCATTTTAAGAATACTGGTATCCTTACTGTACCATCACAGTATATATTTAATAATATTTTGCATGTACACAAAAGCTCTGACTTACACACAAGAGTAGGAGATAGACACGATTATGGCACAAGGAACAAGAATAGAATTGAAATGCCATTTTTCCGATTAGCTAAAGTTAAAAATTCATTTATGGGTCAAGGTATACGCTTATACAATAGAATTCCTCATAATATTAAAGAGTTTAGTAGTACTAAATTTAAAACTTACATAAAAAATGTACTAGTTCAGAGAGCGTACTACAGTATTCAGGAATATATGGACGATAAAGACCCATGGAGGGTTGTCGCGTAAAAACCACAGGACAGTTCTTTGGCATATTATGTAGTTAGGTAGATATAAGTTACATATTATGTAAATTTATTGACATTATTTAAAAGAGCAACTATGGAGTTTCTTGCCGATTCTTCTCCATAGATACTGCTTTCCGAATCGGTGGTAAATGTTAAAATACTATGTAATGACGATTCGAAAGTGCTACTAAATAGTAGTCTAATTGAATAAATGAATGTTTGAGTTTGAGTTTGAGTTTGAGTCTGGTATTGCTTAGGTTGAAGTATTCTATGGGATAAGGTTATTTAATGTACCTGTTTGTATTAGAATAGGTTGGACATTTTCGTGTTTATTGTGGTGAAATCTACTCTTCGGGTCGTGTTATACTAACTTATACACAGGGCTTATTTAAAATGAGGTTTTATTTTGGATAAAATATCTCATTAACGGCCTTATTTTTTAATCCTTGATTAAAATTTGATTCGTCGAATACCGTACCAACATTTCAAATATATGTTTTGATAGTTTATAGGTGACATTTTAATAGGTATTATTGTGTAATACTTTATTGGAAGTTTAACTTTTAACCAAAGAACGAACAATCGGCCCTAAATAGGCTAACTATAAACCTATTTCTTATTGTTTTAGGTATGTGTTATTAAATAGGTACTACAGTAGAAAAAAACCCTCTCACTCAGGATTATGAAAGACGTTCGATAAAATCATTAGCTAGGTATTACAATTCTCAATGGGGCATGAAGCCCGTAATCAATAAATAAAATATGTGTACCTAAAAATTATAGCCTATAGCCTTTCTCGATGAATGGGCCATCTAACACTGAAAGAATTTTTCAAATCAGACCAGAAGTTCCTGAGATAAGCGAGTACAAACAAACAAACAAACTCTTCATCTTTACAATATTAGTATAGATTTGATTAGAATTGGATTTTTTTGGAGCCAACCCGTAGCTGACCCGAAAGACGTGGTCTTGTTATCTCAGAAAAGTTTATACTTAAGCTACTGTCCGCACAAACCTTTACTGTTTTTCTTTCCACCTTCTAACAATAACGTAATATGCAAGACATAATAAAAAAGATAAAACAGTTCAATCGCAAAGGGAAATTCGATTATTTTTATACAATACATAGATTCCTATAATAAAGCAATTTACATTAAAACAGGTGTGAAATTACCATAGCGAATGGGCAATGCTATGAAAATTAATGGAATGTTTCCGATACTATTATTAAAGAGATTAAACATTCTACCCAGGGTTATAATGAGCATCCAGTAAATATGAACTCGCAGCTCAATAATTATAATGAATTGTTTCTACAATTGGCCGGTAACTTATAATCGAGTCGTATTACCGATTTCATATAGGGGAGATGGGCCCAAAGGGGGCACCTTACGGGAAAATTAAAAAAAATGAAGTTTGAAAAGAAGTTAATCAATTTATTTTTTTGCCAAAAGTTCCATTAATTAATACTTTTGAATGCTAAGTGGTTAAATTTGTCAAAAGTTAAATCATATAATAATTATTAACGGATTACTAAAAGCCTACGATTGCCCGCTTTGCCCGAAGGGGAGGCCTAAAGCGGGCTTTCGTTTAGGGCAAAACGGGCAGTAGTTGGGTAAAGCGGGCAGGCCTGGATTTAAACAGTAGATTTCAAAATATACAGCCACAAATAATATATACAATAATAAATAGAGTAAAAGACACAAAAATATTTTATAAGTTATGTATTTCAAACAGTCATACAATTATTTTTAAATGAATATATGAAACAAAGGAACTTCTTAGGAGCTTTAAACTTTTAGGTACAATATTTCCAGATATATCTGAAATAATATTTAAAAAAATAACGCCCTGTTTACAGTCTATCATTATTTAGTCTCTAATAAGCGATACAATTATTTCATATATATATTTTTTTTATAAATCCTAAAATAATGTAATAGGTAGGTATACAAGTTCCAAAAATTCTTGTTTAGACAGCCCGTAAAATAAAGAGTCCATGTGGAATACGTATTCCAAAAGCTCCATTTCTTGTTCCGTAGAAAAGACAGTAAGTAGTAAACCTACCAAGCTTTACATTACACGAACCCAATTTAAGATGTCTGCAATGTCGTTCTTGGAATCCCATATTTAGTTGTTACTTTTTTGACAGGTTTTCCTAACTCTTGCACTTCTCGTTTTGCTTGCTGCATAGTTGAGCGTTGCCATGAGGCTTGTGAAGTTTTACGCTTATATTTACGCCGGTTATAAGCGGTCATCTGAAAGGAAAAAGCAAATTAACAAAAGAATGTAACATTTTAGCGGACGGGGCAAAGCGGGCGCGTGCCCGCTTTACCCTGCCCGCTTTGCCTTTTTCGACATTTGAAAGGTTCAGACGAAATTCTACCTCAAAATTTTTAAACACGTGGATTTTTATGGAACCAAAATATGGCCAGATAGCCACTTAATAACTAACAAATTTTGGTTAAAGGATTGTAAACACCAAAATAAAAAGAACACATATTACATACCTTGCAATATTTTTCAAAAATCGTCGAAAAACATTTATTTCTTGCAACTTGTAAATGCGTGCTCGCAAGCGAATCCAACGACTGCCGCGAGGTGGGAGGGGTGTGAGGATCGTGCTCACGAGTCGCGCGCGCGCCATTATTTAAAATTCCGATACTATACTGAGTGCCCTCTTTAGGCTCTGTGCCCACTTTAGGCCCCTTTCCCCTATGTATTGAAATAATTAATTAGCTCTTTGTGCGCCGCGCATGTCATTTCATGTGATGTAAACATAATATTTTGATTGAATTACGTGTACGCGACCTTAACCAATACTCCAATGAGTATTGGTTAATGAATCAGGCTGTTATTTGTTTATTACGGGTTCAATAGGGGACATTACATGTTAAAATATTTATTTATTTATGAAAATATTTATGGAAAGGTAAATATTCATTTCCTCTTTTATATTAAAAGTAACGTGGGTATATTGAAAGCTCTTTTTTGACTGGAAGTAAGCTATGTCAAAAAATATCCAAATCACTTCTAGTTGATATCGATAAATTTTATAGGTTTTACTTTCTCCAGGTTCTATTATAATATTCTTTCAAACTAAAGATTTTTATCAACTCGTTCCAGACGCCTTTGAGTAATCGCGGAACATACCTACACGAAAAAAGATTTTGTTGAAATTTGAACCTCAGTGAAAACTTTTTCGTAGTTAGACAAAAAGATTTTTATTCGTTTCAGTGTGGTTTCAGTTCAATAAAATTCACAGATAAAATTTGTAATACCTAGTTTTTTTTACAAAAAGGATATATACATTATTTTTTGTCTTTAATAATTATTATTTTATTGTTCTTAAAACCTAATCAGGGACCCAATATGGTGAACATACCAACAAATCACTGAATTCAACAAGCAATCTGATTCACTCAAAATAATTGAAACGTCACGAAAACACATTTAAAATGATAAAATATTTCTCGGCCGGTTTCAAAGGTATTATCTAAGAAGCAAGATAAGATGAAAGAAAATTATATAAGAGCTTTCTCTTAAAAAGAACATGTCATATGACAGCCGCAAGCTTAGTACTTCAGTGAAAGGGGACTATTCTGTTAACGTTAGGTACAGAACTACAGCGGTACTTCAAACTTAATTGTTATATAACAATGGAGCTGCGTTTATTAACTGGGTTTTTCTTAACATTTCCAACATGTTTTGTGATAATTTTAATACTTGAGTCATTGTTTTGTAAACTTTCTTGAGATCTGAGGGTTTTTGAACTGAGACTTATTATAGTTTGAAGATTACCGTTTTGGCAGCTTGTATAGTTGATTACAGTAACTGTAAATATATTATATAGTGTAATATATTTTATTGTATTCTTTTATTATTTCTACTCTATTAAAAAAAATATTTTGTTTTGCAACATATTATTGCGCTTCTTTGCCTTTCTCCCCGTGGTTGCCTGGTAGAGATCACTGCATAGTGATAAGGCCGCCCTTTGTAAAGCACAAACTTTAAACTGATTTTTGCAACCTTTATGTATATTTTGTTTCTTGCACAATAAAATGTTAAATAAATAAAATAAATAAATAGTTTGTGGGTAGGTACTGAAACTTGTAATTAACAGTAAAAAAGTGATCCGAAACTTATTTTTACAACAATTAATGAGAAAACCGATAAAACTTCAATATATTCCACGTTTAAATAATTATTATTACTGAGAAAGTTAATCCCTACTATAGTCCTTTTCACCTATGATGATTCCTGTGACACTTCATCGTGTTCCGAATTACGTATTTTATGTTTAAAACGCTAAAATAATTTTAGTGTATAATATTTTTATTTTATGGCGGAATTATTGCCAAAAATATAAAAATAAAACATCTTGAACTTATAAATCGAAATCAGTATTGTTTAGTTTAATATAATGAAAAATAAAATAAAATAACACAAAAATATAATACCTACGCAATTTGTGTACATGAAATGAATCGTTGAAAAATCATAGAGTTGGAAAATCATATAATCGGCGCCCATCTTGTGATCGTTTGTCAATCGAGTCAATCGTCTGTACGAGTGCGTCAGCCTTGTATATAAGCATAGACTAATTACTCCTATTAGTCCATGATATAAGTTGCATTTTTATAATGATACTTTACGTGGTATTCTGTTATTGTTACTAATTGTTATTGTTGACTTTTTGTTGCTGTTGTTTGCTAAGTTTCCTTAGTTAATTGTTGGCGAAATGCCGAAAAAACTAATTTTGGTACTTTATTCAAATCGAGTTCATTTCCATATAAAATATTATCGATTATCGAAAATAATTGATATGATTTCAGTAAAGACATCTCTACACGTGTCAAAAATCCATGTGTCACAGAAATCATCTTAGGTGGAAAGGACTAAGTATAATAATAAAAATGCGAAAGTAACTCTGTCTGTCTGTCTATCTGTTACGCTTTCCCGCTTAACCTCTCAAACGATTTTGATGAAATTTGACACAGACAATCTTTAGACCCTGAGAAAGAACATAGGCTACCTTTTATTGCGAAATATGTACCACGGGCGAAGCCGGGGCGGAGCGCTGGTATTAAATAATTATTTTAATTGCTTATTAACTTTTTACAACAACATACCGTATTTTTCCAATACATTGAGTATTAAAACGTTCATTCGAAGACTTCGAGAGATATCAAATAGCGCAAGTGAACTAACTATAAACTACGGTGTTAAAATTCACTAATTCCTGGAAAGCTTCAGATTCTTTGTTATCTGTAAAACGATACTTTCGTTTGCTCTATTTTCTCTACAATAGATTTCATTTCGAATAAAATTTATAAAACTGAGAATTCCTGCCATTATCTTCCTCAAATTATTAAGAAAGATTTTTGGTAATATTTTTTTAGATTGAGAATTATTCTAATACATTTATAATATGTTAAAATGTTATCATAAAATTGGTCCTTTCTATTTAGTTATTTTTTTAAATAAATTTTAATTGAAATCGGTAACACGGTCACAAACGCCTTGTATGTAAGTAGAATGTTCTAGAATCTCGTTCGCAGTAATTAAATATAGTGGAGGTCACGGGCAAAACCTAGTATTTCCACTACGTAGTGGAGTACCTCTCAGGTCAGTGTTTACACTAATTGCTGACGACAGCTGTGTCTGAGAATCTACACTCGAACTGCACTAAATAAGTTTAGGCGGCAAATTTTTATTGTGTTAGTTGTAAATGTGTTATTTAATAAAGCTATTAAACAATATTATATTATAATTATAATTGGAACTTTTGAGTATGAGATGTCTAATGCTTCGCATTTGTATAGAGATCGCACATGCATTCTTCATTCTGTATTTTGTGTCTTCTTTTATCTAATGTTTATTTTAAATTAATCATAATGTTCGCGCATGGACATTGTTAGCATACAATCCTAGTTAGAAACCTATAAAAAATCGCTGAAATAAAATCCACAAGAGTAACAATTGTTTATCATTACTTACTATCGAATAGACACTAATTAAAGTATCCTGTAGTATTTAGTTAACAAGCAGAACATTAATAACCTTTCATTGGATCTTAAGCCAACAAGACTTACTACTCTTGTTCAACGGCTTAGAAATTAAGTCTATCCTTGACTAATAGACTTGAATCTGTGTCCCTCCGATTAGATAGGCCCTTATTGATGTGTAATCGATAGGCTTTACGAATCAACTGTAGGGTTAAGCTTTGGCCCTTGTCGAAGGGAGGTGGAGCGGAAATTTTGAAAGTTATGATGGTCTTTGTTAGATGGAAAACATTATGTGTGTTCGTATTTTGTGAATTACGGTGATTTTGATCTGAATTTACATACGAATTTAATTTGATATATTGGGTAGGTTTGTATTAGGATCAGGTTGAATTGTTGATTTATAAAAAAATAAAATTATATGTTTGTGTTTAAAATTTTGCTTGCTGCATTAATGTTAAAAATTACATTTAGACCTTGAAAATAAATATATTGTACTTATATTATCCATACTAATATTATAAATGCGAAAGTAACTCTGTCTGTCTGTCTGTTACTCAATCACGCCTGAACTACTGAACCAATTTGCATGAAATTTGGTATAGATATATTTTGATACCCGAGAAAGGACATAGGATAGGTTTTATCCCGGAAATCCTACGGGAACGGGTTTTTCTCTGAAAACGCGGGCGAAGCCGCGGGCGGAAAGCTAGTGTACATATATAGGTTACTTTATTACTAAACTAAAGTTATATAAATTGATAATTAAGTCCAATAATTATATATCTAAATAATTAATATCTAATTCATTTCGTAAATACCGCTCTCTTATATCTATTACAATCATAAAACAAGTATACCATAAAAGATATCGGATTAACTGAAGTGCTTTTTAAATGTAATTCACTTCCTCGATATCAAAGTTTACATGTATCTAAAGTTGAAGTTAGTTCCTAAACACTAAGCTGGTGCATTCACGTATTGCTCTCACGAAGCAGATGTCTTTTAAGGAGTTAAGTTTTGTGATTCATTACTTAGTTTAGCTTGGTGCAGCTTGATTGCAAGAAACAAGTTAAATGTAGGGTTTAAAGTATTGAAAGTTCTTATATATTTAAGTACGAGTAAATCTACACTAATATTATAAAGAGGAAAACTTTATTTGTTTGTTTGATTGTAATGAATAGGCTCATAAACTACTGGACCCATTTTAAAAATTCTTTCACCATTCGAAAGCTACATTATCTACGAGTAATATAGGTTATAGGTATATTATCATCATGCTAAGACCAACAGGAGCGGAGTAATGCGGGTGAAACCGCGGAGCGCAGCTAGTATTTAATAATGTCGATAATGTTTTATTTCAACGGCTGCTTAAATCGAATGTTTATTTTCAAAGGATATCTTCTAAAATCATTCGAAAAGAAAAGACGCTTTAAATGGCTGACGGTGGCTCGTTTCCTAAAAGTATATTAAGTTAAAACAGACATATATTTTAAGCGGATAATACCTATATGCTATTTTTAATTAAGATAACATGTTTCACACGAAAGGTTCTTAAATGACCTCAAAATATTATATTAAGTCCTAGGCTGAGCCGCTACCGTATCAATAAATTGTATAACTGAAAAGAAACAAGTTTCAAAGTGCTCTTAACTACAAAATTAGGTACGACTTCTCTGTAGGAAGTTACTTGTAACATAATTCCTTTTAGTAATTGGGGCAGAGACATCTTAAAAACACGTTTGCTCTACTTTCGTCCCACACTTTTTCACCAATTACAGATACATTAACATTTTCTCATCGCAGTTTTTTACTATATTAAGACATCAATCTTCAAAGAAATAGTAAAGCCATTTGGCCCCCGTCCAAGTAAAAACAATAAAACTAAAGCCTTTGAGAAAATAAGGGGAAGTTTGTGAATTCGTTTGTAGATCGCTAGGATCTTCTTATATATTATGATGTACGATTATCGGCTATGTTCTAAGAATAAGACGAGAATAATTCGCAATTTCTCTCAACTGATATCTTGTAGTTACGTACATACCTATTTATAGAAATGGCTCAGATATAGCGAGTCAAAAGCGCTTATAAAGGAGTCTCATTATAAATAAACTAGACTTTCGTTCCGGTATCGCTCGGGATGAAAACAACTATCAAAATAAGGATGATTAGTCTCAAAAATGGTGTTGGTAATTTCTGTTGGTGAATTTTTATGAACAATTATGTCGTTTGGACTTTATATGGTAAAAATAACTCACAAAAACTATCCCCTTTATTGTAATCCAACTGATAATTCTTTAAATACAGTGAAATGTAAAAGCTTTTTCTTTTAGAATTAGATACTATTTTACTTTATTTTGAGACTGAATCCTATTTATGTATTTCTAGCTCCTATTAGCAATTCACCCACAGCTTGCTTGAGGTCACGGATGCAACTATTCCAATTAAAATTGACTGTTATAGCAGTCACAATGTAAGATTAATGAAAATATATTTAGATTATTCCAGTATAGACTAGAGACGTTATAATTATAAACATTACAACCTTTATTTTAGAAATTATTATTGAAACATCAGAACCTATTTGTTTCAGGCCTAAGATTGATATAACGTGAAATTTTTGATAAGCTTCATTTCACAAAAAATGTGCAAGTACTACCAATATTTTCTCTTAAATAAGTACATTAAAAAAAACTAATCATAGCCGTATATCACACAATAGTAAATGAGAATTTAATTGCGTTAATTATGAAACTAATGACACGAATTTGTATAAATTATTAAAAATAATTGCAATAAAATCTAGTTTTCTCTTCATGAAGAAATTAATGCGTTTTGATTTAATTTACGGCGCTATTGCCTGAGCTTACGAAATATTACTCTATGTTGAAAACGTGGGTAATTAGTCCCTTATTTAAAACTTATTAGCTTCATTATAAAAGGATTTTAATTTATCTTTGCTATGATTTAACTTATGGTGTGTTATCGTTTTATATTTATTTCATACTAGCTGTATATTTATTTCATACTAGCTGTGCTGCGCGGTTTAGAACCCGCGAAAATAAGTATTTATATTTATAGCTTATGTATTATTCTAGTACATATACTACATCACTACCAAGTATCATCAGAATCCGTTTAGTGGTTTTCGTCGGAAGATTATCAAACATACAACCATACATTTTTACAAACATTCACCTTTGTAATAATGGAAGTAATTAATTCAACTAAATCATTAAACTAAATCACACAGCCCTCAATGTATTCATTATTTAATTATTATTCTTTTATTCTGCCCTTATTCAATTTATCTTAGTACATAATAAGTCTCCTTTGATGTTTCTCTACAGGAAGATGAAATTATATATAAATAAATTTTGGGTAGGATGTTGCTGTCGCGGAAGAATTCTAACAAATACCCGCGGCCCCATCATTAAAGCGGCTCGACGGAACACAATGGGGTTTTAGTCGGTAAGAATCCGACATAACCCACGGCTCCTTCCCCGGGGGCCGTGGGTATCTTTGGAAGATTTCACCACTATAAAAAAAAGGGTAGGATGTTGCTATGAACAAGACAGGCTTCTCATGGAGAGGGGATTAAATTCCCAACATATGGCGGGTCCTTATCGAGAACAGTTATAACTTTGAAAATCCTACCCATAAACGCAATTCAATATTTTCATTAATTATGTCATGAATCGTGCTTCCGCTTAATTATTTGAGACTAGCTGTTTGCCCTGGCTTCGTCCGGATATACCCGGGATAGAAGGTATAACTCATGTTACTCAGTGAACATGTTGCATGTAGATATAATAGTTTGAGAATTTTTAAATGGTCGAGCACATAATGAAATCTTTCCACCGTAAAGTAGTGTATTTTTTTTCTTTTCTGTAATCTTTGTAAGGTTTATAGTTATGAATTCGTATATTATACGAATATATAACTATTACCTACTTAAGATGAAATTATCTATCTAAAAATGGAAA
The DNA here is from genome assembly GCA_907164685.1 of Colias eurytheme. NCBI lineage: Eukaryota > Metazoa > Arthropoda > Insecta > Lepidoptera > Pieridae > Colias > Colias eurytheme. The sequence continues at coordinate 7,017 of CAJQZN010029932.1, read as the reverse complement.
GCTACTTACTCTTAGTAAAAACACTTTCAAATCGATCGAGTAGTTTAAATTTTAACGAACACAAAAACAAATCTGTTCTCTTTAATGTACTATAATATATTTTAGATAGAATATTATAATATATTTTAGATTAAGGCAAAGTAAATCAATGTGCAATAATAAACGGGAGACGAGTCAGTGTCACAAAAATAAATGTCGCCAACTAATTGTCCCGAGACTAAGGGACTGCGGCCACTGCTGGAGCGGCAAATTGTATTAGGCAATACTCTTGAAATTAAAACATAACTACTGATATATTTTCAACTTTATTACCAGGTTGGTAAAGGTTATTATGGATTGTTATGAGGATGTAGTTTTGATTTTTCGATGTTATTATGTGGAAGTAGGGTTGCGTTAACAATAATACTTATTTTGCCATAAGGAGTGCAGATTTCTTGGGTTATATGTTATAACAGTACTATTAACTATGTATATAATTAAAAAATAAGTACATTTTAAACTCGAAACGTACCTTAAAAACAATAAATTGACTTTGTATTGGAACTTTAAATTAAGGGCGATAATATTGGCTATAACAATAATTATACTATTAACCACAAAATATATCGGAAAGCATCATAGATTCATCTATCTATAAGCCTTTGTGAATTTTAAATGCATCCATTTCATTTAGTTGCGAAAGTGGAAAATGTTTCATTAAAATAGGTCGCGTTTTGCTAAAGTTTTTAATTATTTATTTCATACTTAGCATTTCAACATTTTCAACAGAGCCTTTTCGCGTTCCCACGGCTTGAAATTCGCCAGCTGTCAGTCAGATATTCATTTTATTATTTTATACAACCTAAGTGGCAATGGAGGCAAGTATAAATTAGCCTGGAAACCTTTGCTCTACTAAAAAACCAAGAGTTTTATGGCTGCTGTACACGGGTAGAGAAAACGGTAGAGTAGAGTGGTAGAGTACTAACTATCCTACTTACTATACTAATGTAGACACACCATTGGTAGAGCAGAGTACTAAAATTTCTACTAAAACTGGTAGAGTACTGAGAACTGGTAGAGTAGTATGCTAGTACACTCTACTGTGTACTCTACCCGTGTACAGCAGCCATTAGTGCTATTTTCAACTGACTTCAAAAAGGAGGAAGTACCTATATCTTCTTTATATAATATAAAACTCTCGTGTCATAATGCATATGACATTAACCATTAACCATATATTTAATTACTCCTCCAAAACGGCTGGACCGATTGTCATGAAATTTTGTATGCCTATTGGGTAGATCTGTGAATCGGCCAACATCTATTTTTTCCTAAGCGACTAGAGTACGGCAGAACAGCGTTTGCCGGGACAACTAGTATTATTATAATATTATATTTTCTTATAGTCCCAGGTAGATTTAACATACCTAGTAAAACTACCGAACAAAAAGATTATTATTGTAGATAGGAATTATAATCACGTACAATTTCGATTGAAAAAACATATTTCCTATACATCCGAACCGTTAATGTAGAGTACTAGAAACACGATATGAATACATTAAAAAAATGTGTGCGTGTACTAGTGTACACAAGTAAGAAGTGAAACTTATTTTTCAAAAAATAATTAACTATATGCAACTTTACAGAAATACGTAGAATCTCGCGTGGTAGGGATAAGAAAAAGATGGCGCGTAACGGAAAAATATCACACGTAACGAAAAAATGTTACACTAAATTTTTTTCCAACCCCGATAATGAAGTTTCACTTCAATATTTACACAAAAACAAACAAGAAGGTGAAAATAAGGTTATTTATGGAAGTCTTGATAAGTTGATAGAAGTAAATTCTCGATTCATTGAGTTCCATTTCCGCTCTGCTTGTGTTTTAATGTGATCAGCCCGGCGTGAAAAATGTTATTAAATAAAATACAGTTTTACGATAAAAAATAGGCTATAGCTGTAACTTGTATACCTTTTTGATACAGTTTCTAGTATAGAGTTCATGGGTAATTATTATTGAGCTTTATTAGAATTAAATAAATTAGAATTATTTTGATAATTTAAAAGACCACATATTATGGTGACGACAGTATGTGATGGTAAACAAAGATGAATTAATATTCACTTTTTATACTTTTTTTTTAAATTATACTAAGAAAAAAAAATGAATACTCATATTCAAACTCTACAATACACAAAACCTGTTTTTCTGGACGCATACGCAGTGTAAAGAGGAGCGCTTAAACCTTTCCACCACTTATATTCTCTATATTATCATGTCTAAAGAACTGTTATCCAATCACTCATTTATAAATCCAAACTTCACTTCTAAATGTGACTAAAAACTATAATCAACGATGAATAACTCTTAAATTACTAACAAAAAATAAATAATATTTGCCGTCCAAAATTACTATCATTAAAAATAATAAAGCATAAAGCGTAAACCATGATTACATAGTGAGATAAATAATCTGCATCTGACTATGGCTATTTATGCAGCAAATTGAATGAGGGCCAACCAAATAATTTATCAATAAAATGGCGTCACATTACATTGCTTCTGTAAAAAATTGCACCGGCTGCTCTTGATTTTATAACTGCCAATTTATATAACTTTTCACCTTGTTTCAATATTTTGTACCTACAAAATAACAAAATACGTTTATATGTAGGAAACTTAATGGCTACAATAAATAATGTAAAGTTTTATGCATATTGTTGCTTAAGTATGCAAAACAATTGATTCGAATAGAATGTTTTTTCCTACGTCAACATCTCTATAATATAAAAATGAATCGCAAAATGTGTTGGTAAGCGCATAACTCGAGAACGGGTGGACCGATTTCGATAATTCTTTTTTTATTATATTCCTTGAAGTACCAGGATGGTTCTTATGTAGAGAAAACATAAATATGTACCACGGGCGAAGCCGGGGCGGACCGCTAGTTACATATACAATACATATAATATGTTCGCTGATAAATCCAAAGGTACTTAATTATATGTATGTACCTCGCTTTAGATATCTTCCCGCCTTAATCAAATACGCTACAACGCATAAACGACAATATTTAGGTAACCAAAATAGAAAATTTTCAACTTTATTCGACGAACGAACAAAATTCAATAACACCCAACCACTTAAACAATATTAGATATTAACCCGTAAAGTCAAAACCTCTCCTCTCGGACTCTATTAAGTTTTAAAACAATGACGTTTAATTACAGTCAACCACAGTATAACTAATGAAGTAAATACCTTCCTTACATAATAAAGGCGAACATGTCTCTGGCAGGATTTATGGTTCACGAGCTAAAGCAAATTAATTTATGCACTCAAGCGAGTCTAGTAGTTACCGATTCACTCATTATGTCAATAATGTATGGACTAGGTTACGTGACGTGTGTATCCGTTCGTCTGTGTATTATTAATTATATTGTTCGTTCTCGATTAAAAGCGGTTAAAAGCATTTTTTGGACGAGCTAGCTTATGAGGACGGTCATCTAACAAAGTGATATTCACATTCATCTTAAAGAATATTCCATAACGAATAGAATAATATTATTTAAACAACTAGCGGTTCGCCCCGGCTTCGCCCGTGGTACCTACATGCTTACGTTTTTTTTTCATAAAAACTATCCTATCTCTCAAGCTGGATCGAACTGCACATGGTGTGCGAATTTTATTATAATCGGTTAAGTGGTTTAGGAGTCCATTGAGGACAAACATTGTGACACGAGATTTATATATATTACTAGCGGTCCGCCCCGGCTTCGCCCGTGGTACATATGAAAAATAGATGTTGGCCGATTCTCAGACTTACCCGATATGCACAGAAAATTTCATGAGAATCGGTCCACCCGTTTCGGAGGAGTATGCAGACTAACATTGTGACACGAGAATTTTATATATAAGATTAAGATAAGATTACATTAATCAGCTCACACGTAAACACGTTGTAGAGATACAGTTTGAACTCTGAATGAATCTTCTCACCATAAAGATTCTTACCTGAGAATCGTCTCACATAAATACACATTTTACGATTGTTGTGATAGGATAACAACAATATGATAGCTGTAGAGTATAGAAACGCACTTATGAAACAAAAAGGTATGAAATACGACTCATTATAATACATATATAGCTATATAGATAAATATTATACACAGTATTAAATAATTAGCAATATTCTATAGAATCAAAAACATTACCAAGTCCATTACATAATAATATTACATCTATACTAATTACTATTACTAATATATAATATTATAAAGCTGAAGAGTTTGTTTGTTTGTTTGAACGTGCTAATCTCAAGAAGTATTGGTAGGATTTGAAAAATTATTTCAGTGTTAGATAGCCCACTTATCAAGGAAGGCTATATAGGCTATAATATATTAACACGCTAAGACCAACAGGAGTGAAACCGGGGGGCGCAGCTAGTGGTCTGAGTTATGTAAACCAAACACTAAATTCCTAGATCTTAACATTATTTAGTTCATGTAACATTTGGTATTAATTAAGGATATACCAAAGTTAGGATTCACACAATTGGGCCTTACTCGCTAGGAATGTAATTAGAATTGTTCTTGGACAACTTAGAATTCTGCTAATTTAGGATTTTAGTGCGCACTAGCTTGCTATAGTATTAATAAACTGAATAGGGCTTGTTAATAATCTAAGTCCAGTGCAGTTAATTAATCTAGTGTCTATCTGTAAAATTAAATTGCTTTGTTTTCGCTTGTACAAGTGAAACAATTATTATTTTTTCTCAATTAGTTAATTTTAATAAAAAGATTTAATTATGGGTAGAATTGAAGTGACTAAAATTGTTGGGAATATTCAAACTTTTTGATAAATAGGTGTAACTTTAAATTTTTTAAATAATATATCCTGGCTATATATTTAGTACGGAGAATCTTAAAGTGTAGGTAATATTATAGTTATGACTGGAATGGCCAAAGTGGATGTATGATTTCCCCGTATTCCGAAAACTCCAAATGATTTGCCATTTCAATTAAAAAAGTGTAAATTCACCTGAAAGCAGCTTTACAATAACAATTAAAAAGTTCAAGGGCACTGAATGATGCTGGTGTAAATTTAGAAACACTGCTATTCCCCGATATTGTATGAGTGATTTTTCTTCATCATTTCATATTAAAAATCATTACTTTACACAAACCTGAGGCATACAATAATTTTGTACAATTGCTCAAGATATTAATCAAATTAAAAAAAAAACAAAAAGAACATGAACGTAAAACGGAATTAATTTCATCCCTCTAAGCAAATATAAACCCGGAATCTCGTTATAAATAACATTTTTAAAAGGAACGCAACATAAATTTTCCGTTACGAAAATTTCAGTAATTACAAAGTTGAAAACTTACGGAATTGCGAAGCAAAGACATTAAATATTCCCGTTACGTTCAGTAAACAAGTTTTCCAAATGAAGGACCATAAAATCGGTGTCCCAATAAATTATAAAATTGAAACTATGGCCTAATAAACTTGATATACGGCGAGTCTAATTTTACTAAAAGCATTACTTAAAATTCCTCGCCAATAAAGCTGGCATATTTTTCGTTTGGCCTGTTTTCTCTGATATTCCAAATTGCCTCTCCTGAATTTGATATTTATGTTTTTACTCCGAGGTGGAACGAGATGCTTACGCATTTGAAGAGAGATTAAGTTGAAAAATGTATTTTTTAATGTGTTAATTACTTAGATATTGCTCTATACAGTTCTGCAAAATACGTATTTTGGAATAAACCTAATATAAAAGTTTTCATTTTCGTTGGTAATAAACGTGTTTACGCCACTAAAAGTAATACTTCTCTAATTCTATTTTAATCTAAGTATATTATTTTTGTAATTCAATTATTTATATTCCCATATTTTGAACCAGAACATAAAATATAAGAATAAATCGCTGTTAAACAAAAGCTTATTCATTTCGGAAAGCACAAAACAAAAAATAATTCACCATACTAAGCCGCAGCAGAACGGAGGAACAAGAAAGAACAACAACAAAATAAAGACGTTAAAGACTTAGAAATTAAGATGCTTTGTCCTGTTTTATTTTAGACATTTGCACTATCCAACAAAACACGTAGCGTGGGGAAAAATGCAACGGCGGCTTTGTTCCACCCAGGAATTGAATTAAAAATGGCGACGGTGAAAAATTCTCTGTTTTTCGCGCAACACGCGCGACTGGCCGCAAATGGACAATTAGCCGCTTTCGTGTCAAAATAAAAACGTTTATTACCAACGAAAATATTTTTTATTTCAATTATGCTCTGATTATTATTGACAATGAAAGCACGAAAATAATGTCTCTGTTTTTATTGTTGAAACTAGTCCAGAATTTAGTGAATATCCCAGAAAAGAACAAGTTGTATAATTATTGTACCTACTAGATTTTGTAAAAGCTGCAAGTCGTGTGTAGTAATTAAATTTTGAATAGAATTGTTTCTGGTTGCATACTTTTTTATTAATTCGTAAAGTTAAATTAATGTTGGTGCATACGATATTATACGATTATTATCGTATGTACCAACCAATTCGTATCTAAAACAATATGAAGCATTAAAGAAATTCAACTAATACTTTAAGATAGTATTATATATAACAATGAATCGAACACAATGTCGACAATATTTTATGATATAGCCAAGGAGCTTGACTTTTTCCAATACAAGAACTTTCCGAGCTAATAAATTCACGTTTCGAATGAAATTGAAAAAGGTTAATAAAGGTAGTCAAGCAAAAAAAGTCAATAAGGAATGCTAAAACATTTACGAGAATTGTTACCGTCTCACGCTTCCCTGAAGCTATTGATACTGATGTATTTTTTTATAGAAATGTGATATAAATCAACAGACATAAAAAGGGTCGAACCGCCCCACTTATGCTGTGCGATTGATATTATCAAAGAAATTGCCTTTTAAAAAGGAATTGAGTTCGCTCTATTCTTCTAAGCCCATGAATTTGCATTAGTTTGAAATGTTATACCGTCCAAGTAGGGT
>CAJQZN010029931.1:0-12234 GCA_907164685.1 Colias eurytheme | reverse complement strand
TTTTTTCAAAAACTTGGGGTGCCTTTTATTCATTGAAATCTCTACTTTCATATGGTGTAAAAAAAATAAACACCACCATAGTAAATGTTCTCAGGAAATGCAAAGTTGTATGCCATTGAACTTTTTTCTATAGGACTTGTAGTTTTGTCGGAAATCGAGAGAAACCATTTTTTTCTCTTAAAAGCCCCACTCCCGCTTCCCGAACTCGGATTGACCGTAATTTATTTTTCCTTACATTTTTATCATATTCCCCTCCTTTTCTAATGGGTTTCATCCGACTGCGATTTTTTTTATCTTTTCATTATTTTCAAAGGCTTCTACCCCAGTCTATACTGCATGAATTTACTTCAAATTTTGCATGAATATTACTAACAGGTTGGATCAACATATAGGCTATATATCAACACGCTAAGACCAATAGGAGAGGAGCAATGCGGATAAAACCGCGGGGTACAGCTAGCAGATCTTATAAAATGTTAATTGTCTTCTTAGTACTGCTCTGTGGTCACGCGATGTCAGTGAAAACAACAGACAGATAAACTTTCGCATTTACTATAGTATACTGGTATGATTGAGATTATTTTACGTGTTTCATAAAGTTTGAACATACTATACTCGTCAGCACCTATTATCAAATTATTACATTGAAATGGAAATGCCCAAAGAAGATAAAAGAGAGTTTAGTTTACAACAGTGTTTAGTTTGCAATATTTAGTACATAAGATTAATTGATTGAGATTTGAGAACGTAAATGACTAACCATGTGTAGTAAGACAGAAAACGTCGAACTTGATGTAGATGTGTGTTTTTTAATAGGTAGAGTTGCTCCGATGAATTTTTTACAAGGCAAGCGAAGGCACGAGAGTAAAGCTAGTGTCAAATTAGTGAATCAACCACCAGGCTTAACGAGACACAAGATTAATTCACACAGCGCAATACCAAAAAGAAAGTACACTCATTAATTCAACCGAGAGTTCAAATAATTAACCGCGACATGACGTCATTTTAAAGTAAAAAACGCGAATGAAAGCGAGACCACATTAGCGGTAACGGTAACTTTACCTGACCCACTGTGCGATTGTCGTGTACAGACAATCTGTAGGCGCTAACTAGAGATTTGGGTGACAGAAGGTCACTTTTTAGACCGTGACAATCACAATGCTAGCTGTCATCACTTCAATCATTTCGAAGTATGCAAAGCGACCGTCACGTTGGACTGAATTGAAATCAAGTTGAATCTAATCCAATTGTAAAAGTGCCTTCTAAATGCTTCTAAGCTCATAATTTTTATCTTCTTCTATCTCATATTGGGGAATTATTGTAGTAGCTATTGCCAGTATAAAGGTAGGTCGAAATAGTAACATCATTTAATCGAAGAGCGACAAGGCGGATTTCGGAATCTTTTCGGATCAATTCCAGGTATAAGGTCAGCTAGTTTTAATCAGAATCAGCTTAAATGCCAGTTACCAAAAACTCTACCTGAATAAAAGAATTGACCTTTTATTTTCCTAAGATTCGTGTCGTTATGTAATATGTATCTATAAAAAAATTCCTTTTAAACACAACTTATACATATTTAGATTTTCATACACTACCGTCATCTGGCACTGTTTTATTGAGTAATAAAAATGAATATGAATGAAGATTAACAGTTTTACAATGCAGCTATGGGGTTATTGATAGTATCGCGACCGGGGTCATTGACATATCAATTGTTTAATTTATTGTTATGTCCGAAGGGCCCGTCCGACAAATTAGTTGACTCCAGACGCCATTATAATTGAACATTATGACGTCAAAATAGCGTCACCCTATTGGTTGGACGCTTTTGATGTAATACAACTTTAAATGTTGTGGTCTGGACAAACTTTTATTTATTTTAGACTAGAGGTCCGCCCCGGCTTCGCCCGTGGTACATATTTCGCAATAAAAGGTAGCCTATGTCCTTCCTCGGGTATCAAAATATCTCCATACCAAATTTCATGCAAATTGGTTCAGTAGTTTAGGCGTGATTGAGTAACAGACAGACAGACAGACAGAGTTACTTTCGCATTTATAATATTAGTATGGATTATTATGATCCTAGATGGATGTCTGGTACCATTTTTGACTGAAATGAAGAAGTTGTTCAGATAAAGTGAAGAAGCAGAAATATGTTTGGCTCTTTCGTGCAAATACTACCTACTGAACCAATTCGTGTTTAGTCTAAAATATAAAATATTAAAAAAAACAAAGCCAGGTTCGTTATATTCTACTAGCTTTCCGCCTGCGGCCTCGCCCGCGTTTTCAAAGAAAAACCCGCATAGTTCCCGTTCCTGTGGGATTTCCGGGATAAAACCTAGCCTATGTTGCTCAGTGAAGATGCAGCTTTCTAATGGTGAAAGAATTTTTGAAATCGGTCCAGTAGTATATACGTGAAAACCATACATACATACATTACTACAAACTTTTCCTCTTTATAATATTAGTATAGATTAATTTAATTTACACGCGATAGTTATTTTCAATTCTAGGGCAACCATCAACATTTAACAGTGCTAATAATAAAGACATGTGTAAAAGATTAGTTTCAATACAAATACAGTTATGTTTTGTACAAAAAATCACAGCTGTACGAGGCATGTCTCGTGTTTCCGATATTTAAACAGCTTGGTACAATGTCAGATGAATTTGACACCGTCACTATTTTCAATGTTAAAATAACACTGCTATCAAAATATCATTAGAAGCAATGTTGAAAAGAATAATGAAATGTGAAGGATATTATAACTTAGCAGACTTTGATTGGTTTGACGGGCTTTATATTGGAAAAAAATCAATTGTAAGTGTACTTGCTTTCATTCAACATTGTAAGATTTTTATATTTATTATTTACGTAGATACATCTGATATATACAGATAAAAAAGCTATCGGAATAAAACTATTACCACAGATTATTTATTAGCAATTAGTTGAGCTTTTTTCCCGAAAACTCTTCTCTACACCACTATTTCATAACCAAATAGTACCTACCTTACTATGTGAATTTACAATACATTTGTTTATAATATAGGTACTAAGTATACAGGGTGTCCCACTATCGGTATACTAAGCGCGAAGTGATTTGTAGTTTTGCATACATTGGTCAAAAATTGTTTGATTAATTTTTCCTTAAAATCCATATTCTCTTCTCTAACTTCGCGCAGCCGGCATATATATACCGCTTCGCTAATGTGAGCATTTTGTCTATGAAAACATAATTTTAAAAGATAGCTCACGTGCGGGTGGAAAAGTTAGGCGGGTTGCTTGTTAGGGGTGTACAGAAAGAGTTTTAAGAATTCATCTATTTGAAAAAAATGCGCCTGGAATTTTTTAAGTATTTTTTACGTACTCAGCGTATGCAAAACTATTACCTCCTTTGAGCTTAGTATACCATCGGTGGGACACCCTGTATAATATATTGAAATTCTCTGAAACACATAAAGTACATTAAAGAATGGTTGCAAGTTGCAACATGTGTTTTGCAATTATCTTATTTTGTTCCACATCTGTGGGAACAATATCTACGTATGACGTCTGCGCCATTCATCAATCACAATTACTGCTTTATATATTTCTTTGTGGAATTGTAAAAGCTTTGCCTATTTATGGTTAGGTTAATAAGGTTAACATTGTTCCTATACTTTTATAGGAAACCTAAAAGTTATTTGAAACCTAAAACCAACATCTTTTTGTTTGATAGTGATGAAAAACAAGTGATCTTCACATTACTTCAACGTATCAAAATCCTGTCTCTAATAATTATTGTTTCCAATTCCTGAACAGCTATTCGATGACCATCAAAGGCTAGTCTAGATTTTCATATAAAATATGAAATTGTAGTTTTAACATTCCATTCTCAACACTATCTGCGAAGATATCGAGTTCTCAGCTTAGAGCTAACGCTTATCACTAACGGTGAACAAAACGTGACTTTGTGGGAAGATGCAATCATCGCTCTTAACCCGGCGTCATTGAGGTTGGGTCAAAATGACCCGGCTTGTTTATAATTTACAATATCTTTGTAATTACGTGCACGATTGTGCTGTTCTTTGTAGTAGCTGGAGCTAATAATGTACATTAAACATTTTGGAAGTGAAATCCTTTCGACGTCGAGTGTACTGGGAGCTACACGCGTGTATTTTCGAAAAAGGTAAATATGACCCATCCTCACAATTGATGTAACAATTTCGCGCCATGGCTAAGTTATCGATTTTTACTGTTGTGTAGGATTTCTTGGTGTCTGCAAACATTTTTTTTGCTTGTTTCTGTGAATTTAATGTTTTTGTTTGTCTAACAGGTACTTATTATAAAATAGGTACTATAAACGGATAGAATAGAAAATATCACGTATCATGGCGGGTTTAGACTCTGTCTGACTCAGACTTACCTTATTATGATGATGAAGTAGAAGAAGAGGATCATGTTAGAGTGCGGAGTGTGTTTCAAGCGGAGAAAAGCGAAAACCCGAATTCAATACCTTTTACAATAAAGCTAAATATGGGGTTGACGTCCCTGATGAACTTTGCGCCTCATATGATGTGAGTCGTAACTCCAAAAGGTGGCCCCTGACAATTTTTATGCCATGTTCGACACATAGGAATTAATGCGCTTATAATACGTCGCATAAATAAAAACAAACCAAACGATAAGCGACGTAATTTTTTGAAAAACTTAGGTCTTGCTCTGGTCTTAGAACATTTGAAAATTCGCCAGGAATTGATCGATAGCAATGACAAATGGGTAAAAGAATCAGAGAATTTATTGGTGGATCATCAGAGGAGCCACCTGCAAGATATGTTAAGTGTGTCCGGAAATAAAAATAGTAAAACAAAACATTTTTGTCAAGCTTGCCCCAAATTTATTTGTCCTGAACGCATCATGGCTTTCTGTATTGATTTCATTTACAATGAAGATTCTAATTATCTTTGTTAAAGTTTTTTTCTAATATATATTAGACTTAAGTTTATAAAAATGCTATTTGTAACCAAAACTACTGGTTATTAGCGTAGTAATGACATGAAAACGTAAGAGGTCTATATTTTGTTCCTATTTTTATGAGTTTATGTCAAAGTTGATTAAAGTGAATAAAACGTTGGTTAATTATTATTTTTATTTTATATTATCAAAACCAGAATACCTATAACCTATAATAATAACACAGAATACTAATTTTCTTAAAAAGTTTAAAAATAACAACTATAAAATATATGGGTAATATTGACCCACCTCAACGTTCGCGTATCTGTTTTCTACCACAATGACGCCGGGTTAATAAAAACAAAGATGTCTCTTAAATACGTCATTGCTTCCTTTATTATAATGCGTCTCTGCGAGTTAGGTGTCACGCGTGGTTTTACTCGTGACTGCTGAGTTAGAGATAAATTACCTTCTTAACATGGTGCATCTGGTCTATTTGGACTTTAAGAATATCATCTGTAACTTTTATTTCTACGAAGCTCTGTACAATTGTTAGATCGAGGTTTTTTCAATTCTTATTCGTACAACAGATAATATAAGAGGTACTGTGCGTACCTACCTAATACAGAATCAGAATTTATTACCCAGCAAGCTTCATTTGTTGCTCTATCTTTATTAACATTCGATTTGAAAAATTTCACACCGCACTGTGTCAACTTACTGTTTGATTGGAATTGGTTTCTAGAACAAATACTAAGCTTATCGCCTTGAAACACAAAATACAGAGCCGCAGGAGCGTAGAACGGCAAAAAGACCTATTGGGCACAACTGCATAACAACCATTCATAAATGCGCGCGAACGAGACAAGGAGAAAACGCATATACGTCCGAGAGAGTGAGCAGATTGCATTCCAAAAGGTAACAGTACGCTGCGCCGGCGCAGGCTCGACGGTCGACCTCACTTGCTTAAACGCAGCCGACCAAGACGGACGTGCGCCCCGTAGCCGCGCTCCAAACAAAACGTGACCATCAAATTGTTTTTTAATCACATAACAATTGTAAACGAAAAGTGACGTTAAAACTGTGTTATCGTGTGGTGTTAATGGTGTGCTGTGTTTTTGTGTACAAGAAACCGAGGGTGCTTTCACTGGACTGAAAGTTTTTAAATATTCATTCGGAGAGCTTCTTGTTTACAAGAACGGATTGCGAACAATGATGAGGTAAAGTTTACCATTTATAATGCGGAATATATGGCCAATTTATATTAAAGTAATAACTAAATAATAATAATAAAATTCAAGTAAATTATTAAGCTATATTTAAAGAACTATCTGACACAAAATCAGTAGTGGAAAAAAAAACAATAGCTTATAAGTCAAAATATTACCTTCTAATGTTAACATGCTTATTGCTAATACATGCATAATTGCATAGTCTGTGAGATGGTTTCGTAATTGCGTGCAAAAAAAAACTAATTAATAAAGAATACATGGAACATCACGTGAATGTTTTTATGCTAAATTTTCAGTTACGCGATTTGTTATCGTAAAAGGCATGATATCGAGATCTGTTTGCTCTCATACTTTCAGCGATAAATGACATGGGATAGTTTAGTTATCAACGTTTGTGTGAAAACATATAAAGATTATGTTAGATAAATAATTTCTATATTACATTTATCAGCAGTGAAAGTCTTTCAATATTATTGGGTAATTTGTGATATGATGAAAATTTTAAACAAATCTGTTTAAATATAGGGATGAAATTTTTATCTAAAAAGAGAAAGCTAAGATGGAACAAATTAAATATAAAGTCAAAACAAATATAAATTCTTAGACCAGTTTCAAGGATTCAAATGCACCTGATTATCAGATTAGAGCACTACAACTTAGTGCAAAACATTCGGGATCTCAACACCTCGCTACTGAAATAGATTCTATTTAAACCTACTAAAAGTGCATCATAAATTAAATACATACTTATTAACTGGACTTTCTCCTTAAAACTATACTTACAACTACAGAACCAAAGGAAGAATGAAATAGTGATCAGGCTAATTACTATTCAATGTGAAGGCAAACATGGATATGAACCAAAAACTGAAAAGCGAAACTCAGAATAAAAACAGACAGGTTTTTTAAGACTCGCAACTTCAAATTAAAATCTCCTAATGACGAGCCTTAAATATGATTTACATATTTAAATCTAAATCTATCTTGTATCATTAACTGGCACAGACAGTCACAAGACAAAATATCTTAACTGCTACTTCCGTATTCTGAATAGACCACGACGTGACGTCTCTGAGATATTAATTCTACATTAGCGTTTAGTCAGACTAGAGATACATCACAATGGTTATTATTTAATCTTTCGTCTGCTCTAAGGATAAGGATATTCAAACAGAACATATTATAATATAATACTATATTAGGTTAAAGTCAGCATAACTAGGTTTGAAGTTATTACAGCTGCACTGCTTTGGAAATATCAGCGTTACCTTCATCATTATAAAATTGCAAATCTGATAATTTATAACCAATTTTCGTTTGAAATCAAAAATTCTGTTCTGGGAGAGGATCTTCACAAAATTCAAAATAAAATAGTTTGGAAAATCCAAAAGTGCACGCCTCATAATTTTTTTTTAATAATTATTTATTAATTATTATTTTTGTTTATTTAATAACAATTAAACCACATCGAATCAGACCCTGAAAAATGAAAGGGTTCTATTCCTGAACATACTCAAGCGTAAGAGAAAAAAAAAGACTCGATTAGTAAAGTATTTCGGTCGCTATCGTGTTAACAAGAAAATCCTCCGCACATACAGACACACGGACGTCCAAGACAGAACTTTTTTAAACTGTTTTTTAACTAGTTTAAATAACAAAAATGACATCAAAAATATCATGAATGTTAAAAATAGTGTTTTTTCTTAATATGTGTGTGTATGTATTATCTTACAAGTGCAATGTATGATACATAAAGACATTTTAAGTTTGAAAAATCAGATGTTTTGCGCGAAGTGACAGTAGTACCCACCTCAACGCTTCGCTTATGAGGCGTGCAATAAATAAGCCCGAAATAAAATAAGCCCGAAATATAAAATATAATAACATAATAAAATAAGCCCGAAAGCTTTCATGGGTGAGCCCATGAAAGCTTTCGGGCATATTTTGATTTATTTAATTGCATAGAACGTATAAATTTCAACTTCAACAACTTCAGCGACTCAGCATTTACTTGGCATTTACACAATATCTGAATAATTGTCAGTGTTATACATAATCAAGTCAATCCTACAAGAACCTACTTTATCCTTATTTAAATGCTAGATTCAACATATCCTTGAATCTCTAACTGTAACTGTATACCAATTACCATACGATACAGTAACTAAAGTAGGTTTACCAGGCGCGGTGCACTATGCAATGAAATCATCACAACAAACCATTGATTGTGACTCATGTGCATCTGATTATTACCTTTTTAACCTAGATTGTTGTTTATATCCTGATGAATCATAACATTGAGGTCAAAGTTTACTATTTCTTATGTATTACTTGAAATAGATGAACCAACAGATACTCTTTTATTTGAACATCACTTAATTTGGTCTTTCCAGAATTCCTCACTACATAATCTAATCTTTTCCTATGAAATATCCAATCGAAGGATATTCAATATGCGTTTGAGTATTTCATAAATTTTATTTATGTAAGTTTTACTATGTACCTACAGAATGACACAAAGACGCAATACTGCTAAATACGGCATTTATAAGGAAAATTGTTACCAGAATTAAATATAACAGGAATTTAAATATGATTATAACAAGGTTTAGTATTTTGCTAATTGCCGGATGTGTAACTTTACTTTCTGATATTATTTTCAAACAATCAAAAATGATGGTTGCATTCGTAAAAACTTCTACCATAAGTGCCAAGGAACTCCATCCATCAAGACTAGTTAAAAACTATTTAAAGGGAGTGTTAAGTAGTTACTCAAGAACGAACCCATATGCTGAGAATATGTGTCAAAATGATGAAAGACATGGATTCAATGGTTTAAACTTCCTTCCCCTTTTCGATGACGAAAATATCAACGGATGGCAGTAATTAACTTATATTTTAAAACAGCGGATAGTATTGCCACAGATAATAAAATGCTATATGTACTAGGAGTATTGCATAAAAATATTTTATTTGTAAGTGTTCTCATTAAAATTTAAATATTCGTTTTGCAATTCATTTTTTTATTATATCTAGATTTCTGTATTTGTTTGATAATACATAATACATATTAAAGAAAAATTAAGGACGCAGAGTGAATTTACCTAATTACCGCAAGAAGATATCGCGAAATGCGAGTTCTGGCCAATATAAGTTCTGAATATTTAACAAAAAGAAATGACCTTGAAATATAAACTAATTGGAATGTTAATCGAAAAGAATTATCAAATAATTAAGTTTTTTCGAAAAAGTAATTATGTGCCAACTGCCAGAATACCAAAGTATGAAACGAAAAAACACAGACTAATTTAACTATACAGATACAAAATGTAGATACAAAATATAATAAAACACATAATAAATTATGTATGCATGCCACAGACCATAATCATCGTATTTGAATACCATGAACAATGATAATCTAAAACCACTGTTGTATTGACATTTGATTGACTCCCATTGTTTTTAATAGACAATATTGATCCTAATCATGTGGATATGTAGTTTTTAATTAGCATTGTTTCTAAAATAGCTTTAGGTACATCATAAATATAATTTAAAAACTAAAAAACACGCTTACAAAAGTAAAATTTAAAATCGAGTCGAAAGGTTACATACAAACATACAGGTGAAGCTAATAAAAGCGTGTTATAAAGGGTTAAAAATGATTTTCTATTTTTTTTTTTTCTTCGGTTTCAAGCATTTTCAGTATGTTTATTTTTTTAATCTAAAATAGCATTTCAAGTGAGCGTAAGACCTGTAGCCTGTAAGTACCTATGTATTGTATGACTGCAACCTAGTTACGAACTAATAAATAAACTAACTTTGCCTTCATATAAATAGAAAATGGGAAGCAGGATATAACTAAAGGCACAACATTTAATTTGTACTAATATGGAATAGTATGTTATATAACTACAAAAACTATCGTTCCATAAAAGAATTTTGTGTAAAAAATAAATACCTTTCGATAGAATTTAACATCCATTTCAACGGAAATTATGATCTACCTGATCTAATTGGTTGGTTTTACTTGAAATCAATTTGTAAATGTATAAAATATTATGTCCTAATAGGTTATTACCTGTTTGATGATATCTACTAGCATAGTAGAATAGGACATATTTTGGGACAGTTTACAAGTTTGATTTTTCTATCACACGCCTTATTTTAATCTGTTATTAAATCGTTCCATTCACAGCCTTTGCCGACTGTATCAATACAATAGCAAAAAAACCTCCATAAAATATTTTCCTATAGGTACATATCGTATTTTCCCAGAAACCAGAAGTCTATTTCAATAAAATTTCACATTTTGTGATATTATTGTAATATGTTGAAATATTTTTTACATGTTTTCGAAAAATTCATTATTTAAAAAATATTTCAAATCATCTCAATAATATCATTAATATAGAATTTTTCTTACGCAACATTACCCGATATACATTGTCTATGAAGGCTCTTCACGGTTGACAAGGCTCGACCCGAGTTCAAGATTACTCGACTAGCGCATGACGAATCAGTGATCTTGTTTTGCTTTCCACTTTCGATTTTATTAGAATACAATTATACCTAGGTAATTATATTATTAATACTGTGATTAATACTTAATACTGTTTGCTACTTAGACTAATCTGTACCTTAATATACATAATATAGGTTAGGTCATATTAAGTCATCTCGTGTTACAAATTTTCTGCGAATTTTTATGCTAATATGTGAAACGGCTCTACCGCTTTAGGTGCTGTTTTCACTATCGTGCTAATTTACATTTTTTTTTATTTTGAATAACCTATCCTATTACACCTATCTAATAACTAACAGTACGAAGTACGAACATATCAATAAGGGTAGAAAAAAAAATCCTAATACATTAACATTTTATCTTTACATTCGTCCATGACAATGAAATTTCTCATTACCTCATAATTACAGTTCTATATACATTAAACAGTTGATAAAGTTACGTATTTAGAAAGCTCGTAAAATACAGGAAGCCATCGCTTGTATCTTGGGTCAGTAACATTAAATATACGTTATTTATAAACAGAGTAGGGTCGGCAAACTGTAGCATTCTACGCTTATTTTAGAATATATTTTTGGCAATTTGAAACTGAAATGTAAAGCCCTAACAGAGATTAACCTAATATATTAGCTACCGGATTTAAGGGAGAAGAATCTGGAACAATTTCTTACACTTTGTTTACTAAACAACAGAATGCAAATGAATACAGTATTCAATCTTTGTCTTTGGCCAGTTCATAAAGTATTTTCAAACTTTTATCAAATATGTTTACTAGATAAAATCTATATATTCATACGCATTGCGTCTAATCTTAGATATTATGTTGTTGTTGTATGACACTGCCGACTTATCAGAATGTGTTGTGTGTTATATTGTTTCATCGAAAAAACTAAACTGAAATAAATAATTTAAGTTTTGTGTAGACTGCAGTATGGAACCATCAAAAGGGGACACCAGTCGACGATTTACATGTATTATCTATAGATAAGCAATAGCTATTAATTTAAATTCCTAATGAATTATCATAAGATTACTCAACTTATTTCTGTGGGGGGAAGTAGTTATGACATGTACAGATTGACAAATAGATATGGCAATACATATAATTTCTGTTTAGTTAGCAAATGCTATTATCGTCGTATAGATTATCTGTTTACTGCGAATAACGAAACCAATCAGTTCAATCTATTTCACAAGTCATTTGCTTTGTGACGGATTCAAAGCGTGATTTATTTATGAACTAGCGACCCGCCCCGGCTTCGCACGGGTGCAAATTGCAATGCTGATACTATAAACTACAGCAAAACTGTGAACGTTGTATAATATAAAAACAAAGCGGCCCGCTCCGTCTTCGCACACGGGTATAAAATAGGTATAATATAGCCGGGCGGCCGGCCGGCCGGTACCTCCGCAAACGCTACGTCCCGCAATTTTTAAATCTGTAATATCTTCGTAAATATTCACTTAAATCATACGGTGTAAAGGCCTATATAGATCTATATTAAATGAACAATGTATTGAAGGTATTTAATTGG
>CAJQZN010029930.1:0-21613 GCA_907164685.1 Colias eurytheme | reverse complement strand
ACTAGTTTTAATATATCTTATTTATAGATACACACAACATTCACATTAATTTAATCCATCAGTCCTCGGAATCACAGACACAATAGAAAATCTATTGTGTCGCGCCCCGATCGGGCCTTACGGTGGTCAATGGGTTAAACTAATATAACACTGCTCATATTTTATGAGTAACGTCACAATAAATACATGAGCGCATAGTTATCGTCTCACTTTGCTTGACAAGTTGGAAGCAATTTAGAGGACAAAACTAATATAAATATTTCGTACCTATGTACTTTTGTATGCATATAACAAAAATGAAAATTCAGAAAAAGCTATATATTTTGAATTTAATACAAAAGAAGCCACCATTTCTATATCCTTCATCCAACGTCCACTTTCGCCTGCCAGCCCTAACGGACCAAAGACTCAGGGCCGAATATAAGGGCTCCCGTTCCTTTTATTTTGGATGTCTCCCATTTGTTATACATAATACATATAGCTTTCCTATCGCGGCATCGCGCGGGAATTTGAGGCCGGCGCCACCGAACGAAGAAGCTTCTAGAGGCTGCGACTTTTTTGAATTTTCATCATATTTACGTCAGAATTCTTGTTAGAAGATTACGTAGACTTAGTTGGATTATATAGGATGTGCTATTTTAGAATCATTAATTCGACGCTAAAAGATATGTCATATAATTTTTCAATGGCATGAAAATTACATTCAATATCAGTTCAATCCAATTGGTCATTTTTATTTATAGAAAAATTTAACCGCATAAAACAATATGTCATCATTAATAAGCAATCAATCAATATTTACTGTATCCTATAAAATTTATAGTTATTAATGTTTACGATATATTTATTAGATGTCGATGTGGTTATTATTGAGATCTCTTCCCTATATGACAAAACAAACTCAATAAAATAAAAGTTGAAAATTTTCATACACCCTGTATAAGCTTGTAGGTATTTGAGAATCGGGCAGAGGACGGCGGAATGCATCGCAACTCGCAACATCGACTTATGAGTGAGAGGCTCGCAGTTTTTGTGGCTTGGAGTAGCCTGTACTGTCTGATATGACTATAATAGTGCCTACGTTTACCAGATATATATGTAGTAGAAAATTGATTTGGATAATATCATTTGATCGCGTAAATATAATATTAGTATGGATGTATGGCCATTTCTGACGGGTTGGTGGATATATGTAATTAAATTAGGAGTAGTAGTAAAAAGTAGTAGGATATTCTTGGTTACTGCTTTGATATTCGGGGCCTTTTCTGATGAGATTCGTCCTGTGTTTTTAGTAATAGAGTATGTGAAGACATACAAGGGCACAGTACAATAAATAAGACTAAATTGCACACTTCGTACACCAAACAATAAATTAAAGACGGCAGTAAAACTCAACAACAAGCAGGATGTCCATATCAAGTGAACGCAAAACAAAACAATTGGCGTTAAAAATCAAAACAATTAAATCATTCTATTTACGTTTTTACCAGAAGCCTGGGACCTTGAGACTTTACGGCTAATTTGTTTAGACCTGGTTCCGATTCTCAAAATAGTGGATAATCATTCCACGTATATACTAGACAGATGACTTGAATTTAAATGGGTCGAGTTGCGTGTGAGAAAAAAGCCGAAAAAACCTAATTGGACCCCACGTCACGTGTTTGAATAGCCGATAGTGAAAATTAGCGATTATCAACGCTACTATTTACTTTTTTCTTGTACAATATGGATATAATTCATCCGTGCGAGTGTACTGTTCGTCATGGTGGGAATTCTGTAACAGTACGCAGTTATGTGGAACCGTGTTGCTCTTTTTACCCGACTGTGGAGGGTTAGGTTTTTAGTGTAGGTATGTTTATAGGGAAAGTAGATTTCTTAGAAATACGCGGCTTGATGGATTTGAGCTAATGAGGAGCAATTTAATTTTTCTTGCGAGTATGAAACTAGGTTTTTAAAAAATAATAAAACATTAAAATGGATGATTTTAGCGCCTTATTCATTTTAAAGATTTTGAAAGGTAATTTCCATTTCATTAATATTCGTCTTTCTTCAACGTATTCAGAAATAACCTCAATTTATATTGTGCAGTGTCATTAGCATCTTCTCTCCTAACATAATATGATCCTAAACATACCAAATCTAGAAGAAACATAGTTACTAATAGACTTGTTTATACATGGACAATAGTAGAACCATTTTCTACATCATAATATTCCGTCTTTTTGTTCATATTTTCCTTATGTAACATATTCATCAACAATTCCACTATTTACATTACTGTTTATATGCATAAATTTGATATTTCATCTACATGATTGCATTGTCACCCAAAATAGCAGGTGATGTCTATTTTTAGGTCCGACAGCATACATTAGCTTCATTGAATATTCGCTAATATCAATTTGCAACGTAAATAATGTAACATAAAGACTTTACAAAACACATTAATTCTTTAATTACAGACTACCTAATGCAAAACGCAAATGCGTATTAAAATCAAATATAATAAACATCATATTGGCACTCGTTTGAACCAATATTTTAAAGAGCGTTTAAGCGCACGCGATACAAAATGATTTGTTGACTGCTTCCAAGCGGGCAAAAACAACGAAATTGTAAACAATTGCACTTGTATTGCGGCTACTGATTTGAATGATTCTTTAGAAGGTGTTGCTTCATCGGTTATTACTATGTATGCTATGTATGACTGCTTTGAATAGTGGAACGAGTGTGTCAAACAGTAATGAAGGGTTATTTGCAAGTTTTTACGCGTTAGCATACTTGATGAATTATTATTAGTAAATTGTGAGAATAGTCGTAAATTTTCGGTTATTTATATAGAATTTACCAGTTGGAGCAAACATTAATTACTTGTAATTATTCAGTTGTTTAATGATATTTCAGATTGTGAAGTTAAGACAGATATTTAAGCAACTCCACCCAACTTTGTGTCGTTGTCAGACCTGTGACAAGAAGCTATATGTGGTCCGCCCCGGCTTCGCCCGTGGTACATATTTCGCAATAAAAGGTAGCCTATGTCCTTTCTCGGGTATCAAAATATCTCCATACCAAATTTCATGCAAATTGGTTCAGTAGTTTAGGCGTGATTGAGTAACAGACAGACAGACAGAGTTACTTTCGCATTTATAATATTAGTATGGATTGTCTCTGTAATTACATTATCTACAACTAGGAACCGTTACGCTCCAGACAGAGAACGTCCGGGTCACCGTATTCCCATCACGGCACTGTCCATCAACGCCTCGTATTTCTACATTTCGGACAGGCCAAACTGTAACGAATACTACGCTAATTGAATACGTAATCACTCATTACCATACTCAGATCTGATTTCCTTGACATTAGCAATTTTTATTAGTTCTAGGAGACGCGAAGTCTGGGTGTCCGCTCGTCTGTTTTCGGTGACAAGGCCGTACGCATATCCTGGACCTTTAATGTGAATTTTGTCAAGGTTCTATCTGTTACGTGTAAGTATATTTAATGGTTTGTCTAGTCATGCAAATAGCTTGGATAAATGCCCTAGAATCCCAAGATAGAATTCTATGAAATGTTTAAAAAACATCATTAAAATATATATCGTACCTATTTACCATAAACTTTGCTATCCTATGTAGACAAAAAATATTTTAACCATTAATCTATCTACTGCATAAAGATAAACATTCACCAAATAAAGTTTACAAAGCACTGATAAAATCATCTAAAAATAAATTTTGTGTAACACTTAAAGTTTTTGTCTTACGCTCATCACGTATGTTCTAAGTGGACCTAGGCACTGATGTTATCTAAGTAATGTGAACTTGATTAGCAGATATGGACCACATTACGGTATCTAGCATCTTTGTTAGATGTTTTATATGGCGAGAAATATACACACCTGTTAAAGAATGATTTATTTATGATAAATTAATTGAACGATAAATTATTTTATTAAATGATATGGCTTGAAATAAAATAAGCAGAGTAAAATATAGGTCCTGCCGAATGAAAAGTAGGATGACATTACTTATTCGACCCAGATTGATTTTAAGAAAATGTAGTTTAAGAAGTGTATGGAGTTATAAGTATATTAATGTAGATAAACTAGGCACAGAGAACAAAAATCACGTCCGAACAATAACATAGTACATCCAACACAATTTATGTGAGCAACAAACAGCACAAATTAAACGGCCATAACACATAATTTACCGTCAACATATTTCCCTAAACACATAAAACAAACGCCGAAACTCGTAAACGGACAATAAAACATACCAAAATCTATAATGGGCGCCAATGCAATAACTCATAACACTATCTTGGTAATAAATCATTAAATTTTACCGCTTTTTAAGTGGACATTATCGCAACTGATTGAAACAAAGATTCCTTTCGGATCATGAGGAGTCCTTTATGCTCGACCTTGGTGTCAACCGATAGCGGGTAATAGAAAGGCTTATAGTTTAGTTATAGGGTCACCATGATAGCAATGCCTTTTTGCTTCACAAGTACGTACTGTTCGATATGGATATGTGATTCATGGACGCGATAATAACGGCTATTTATTCAATTAATGCTTCTGTGTTCTCTTATTTTGTTGATTTATGCTTTGATGGTATGGAAATAAAAATTGATAGCTTTTTAGAAGTAGGTCTTTTCAATGCTTATATGTATTTGCTTGTTATCTACTTTATACTACTTTTATAAAAATGAATTCCTATACAGGGTGTCCCACTGTTGGTATACTAAGCTCAAAGGAGGTTATAGTTTTGCATACGCTGAGTACCTACGTAAAAAATACTTATAAAATTCCAGATGCATTTTTTTTCAAATATGTAGATGAAGTCTTAAAACTCTATGTGTACACCCATAACAAGCAACCCGATTTGCCCAGCTTTGCCACCAGTACGTGAGCTATTGTTTAAGATTATGTTTTCATATAGACAAAATGCTCACACTAGCGAAGCGATGTATGCCAGCTGTGCGAAGCCAGAGAAGAAAACATGTAATGGATTTTTAGGAAAATATTAGCAAAAAATTTTTGACGTAATTTTGTTGTTTAAGTATTTTTTTCATGGTCAGTGTAATATGTGCATGCAAAACTACAAGTCCCTTCGCGCTTAATATACCAATAGTGGGACACCCTGTATAATTTTAAATTGTTAATTGATTTGATAATGCCCTGAGTGTGAACTTTGCAAATTAGTTTTTTTTTTGGTATAGGTATGTATAAAAAGAAATATTAAGTAAGTATAGGTACTTACATTTTCAATATTACATATTATAATAATATTTCACTACTACTATAATTTAAATGTGTATTAACCCTAGAAAGATAATCATATTGAGTAGTACGGGAAAGATAGTCATGCGTCAAATTTACGCATGTTTTTTAAATCGCTCTAAGTCGAGGTATATTATTATTTTTTCCATAAATTTTAAGTTTTTATATATTTACAGTTATATTAGAATAATTAATACTACAGACAATTTATTTATTATTGTTTTTACATATATAAAAAGACGAAAACATTAAACGTCTGCATTAAATCAACAATTCTTGTAACACGTATTGTTTCTTATAAAAACTTACTTTTTACCACAATTATCAGACTTTTTATATGTTATATAAATTTTGTAGATATAGTTATATGAAAAATTAGTGAGAAACAACTTTAGGACATATCAACATATGCTCACAACATAATATAACTATGTTACATTTTTTGCAGGATGCATTTGCCTTTCGTCCTATTTCAGACGGATAAAAGTATAGTAAATACGTTTTTTTACTGAAGGTCTCCTCAGTACTTTCTTACGATGTACCAGATACTTCATTTGGCAACAAATTGGAGATATTAGCTATATATAAAGCTGGTGATTCTAAACCCCCACGCATAAACAAAGAAGACAGTTCCATGCGTCTATATTTCACGTTTCTTTGACTCGGATGTTTTTGTACTTTGTTATTAACATTGTGGCTATAAATTTAATATGCAATATGCAGGCAATTTTAATGATTCCATAAAATAAAGCCATTGGCCAACTCATTGTCTTCCTACTATAGGACATCAGGGAACACATTCGGTCTAATGCATCTACTCCGCCTTTTGCTTGAATGTAATATATCATGTTTGCTTTGTATCTCATCAGGAAAAGCTTCTTCTATGTCACTTTACTCGTGGTCCTCCTACCTCACTATCGGTATCTTCACAGGGACCCTCATCGCTTTGCATAACAGCGGCCAGTATACAATATTCTTCCAATTTTCTATCCCCAATTGTTTTCTATATTTGCTTCAACATGTATAAACATAAATTTTTAACATAAGTTACAATATACAGTAATAATAAGCTAAAAATATTCAAACTACCATAGAATTCAAAATCTTAAAAGTCACGGTAAAGATAATCATGCGTAATTTTGACTCACGTAGTCGTTATATTTCAAAATCGGTTAGATTAACTTTATTGATATGTATACCATAGGATTTCTACCAGTGAGTTATGAAATGTCCTAAACGCACAGTTATGGATTCGCGACATTTAAAAAGATACAGCTATATTTCGAAAACGCATGAGTCATTTTGACGCAGACTATCTTTCTAGGGTTAAATAACACTTCAATAAATTTGTTATATTTGCAAATTGCAATCAAATATCAAATCACTAATAATGAAAATAAAAACAAAAAAAAAATCACGTTAGTATAAAAATAAAATTCAATTACCAAATTCGTAAGCGTCCAAAAACCAGACACTTTCCAAGGTAAAAAGATACTAAGTCTTTACGCCACATTAGCTTTTGCATTCATCAGAAAATTTCGCGGTCTTTTTATTTGAGTTTGTTCATATTTTCGTCTCCGTGGTTTTTTGTTCCATGTTTAAATGACGTGACATTTTGAAATTAGTATGAATATTTTTTGACCCTATGACATTTCTTGATTAGTGACTGTGAAAAAGTAGGTACCTAAATAGTCACCACACTTACTAAAAATATTTAATAATAGACTTTATAGAATTAGGTAGGTATATCTGTATGCTGTCCAATATCCATCCATACCTATTATTTAGTTATTGCCACTTTAAATTTAATATTTTATGCATTTTATAATTTGCATAATGCAATCACACACCAACCCAAGTCCACACTCAAAAAGACAATCACCAATCGAACAGCAGAAAATCGCAAAAATCACAAAAGCATTACAAAAACAAATGCATCGAGTTGCAGTTTTATGGAGACGAGTCACCCGTGCCGTGCTAATTAAGCCCTTGTACACCGAGGGTCCGTCGTCAATCAATGCTTAAGGGCTCAACTGAATTATTGGCAACGTCAACTGCACGGAACCACGAAGCACTAGGCTCTATTGTGCTTTGATGCAGCTGTTTTTGATTTTTTTTCAATGTGGCTGATTATGTGATTGTGTGATTCATTATCTGCGTAGAGAGGTAGTTGGAAAATTATGTTAGGTTTTTCTGTTTCTCAGTGTTCCTAATATTGTCTGATAGGATAGAAGTTTTACATGATGAGACTGTCTTTTATGAATTTTCGATGTCTTCTTATCTCTACGATTTATTATACCTAGTTGTTTTAATTAATACATTCATTGATCAAAATTCAAGCTTCTTAAGCATAAAATCTATGTCAAACACCTAATATTAAATTTGCACGCGCCCTCTTGCCATAATCAGCATGTCCGGTACGCCAAAGTACCGCATCAAATCTTCGCTCCTCAATGTATTTCACCAACATCGAGCGTGGGACAAGGGTGTTTATCAAGCGGTATCTATATTCTATATACGCCCGTGTGTCACGGTGATGTCATCGAACCAGCGCGAAGGTTAAATGTATTGTCGTATGCAGATTGAAGAGTAATTTCCGACAACGACGTAAATGAATTCGACCGTTGCACGTTTTCGAGTGCCGTGTGTAGATGTTCTATTTTTAATTTTTAATTACGATTGTCTATGGCCATCGAGAAATGATCATTTGTTTTTAATTTCGCGTTCTCGTTCCATTCTTTATTCGAATGTTCTCGAACGCGCTCATCGAATCTGTCAATACTATTCACAGATAATATAAAGCTATAGGTATGGTATGGTAAGTCATAAGTTGCATATTTCGTTGCACAAAAATATATTTTTATACTGGTAATTTTATTAATATTAACGGTAACAGGTTAAATGTCTGAAAATGAACTGTCAATTAGTTGATTACGACCATCGCGCCCTCTAATTTAACCCTCTATGGGGATTTGGGGATTGAAACCGGCGCTAATAGTTATCCCCGTTGAGTGTTGTTACTTTGTTTTAACTGACACCAGCTACGGAATTAATTTGTTAATATGATTTTGATAGATTTAAGGAGGTACTTATTGATTTTTAAAAATGAGTCTTTACAGATACAGACTAACAATAACTTTTATTTTGAAATGTAGGTTTTAACTTATATTTGGATTTTTTTTAAATAATTTAACTAATTTAAAAAGCTGTAATGCTATATATATATACCTAGTGAACTAGACTATTTTATAGTTAATATTATAGTTTTTCCTAGTCTTTATAACATTTCGAAAATAGCTCCCGAATCTATTGCTTTGCCTCACTCAATTATAATAGACACCACCAATACCTACATTGTATCATTATTGCACTAATATTTTGAACTAGCAACACTGATTGCAATTGACGTAATCCTTAAACGCCGGTTTCCCAGTTGCCCGCCTTTTTAATATTCATTGTATATTCATTGTTTACTGCATATCGGTGGCGTGTCTGTTTTTATATCCCGTACGTAATGTTAATTCGAGTTTAGCGATTAATCGACGTACTTAGCGAGGATTTCACTCGATGTTACGTTTGATATCGATGCAGTTGTAAGGAGGTAAATAACATATTTGGGATTGGATTTATGTCTCAAAATATATAGGTATGCGGAATAAAAAATTTAATCATTAGCTTGCTGAATAAAGACTAGATATTTACGTAGGTACTAAAATACTAAAAGCAAACAGGAATTATTGTACCTAAAGACGATATGTATGGTAATCGGTATGTCATTTTCTATCTACACCATAAAAATATCTCAATTTACCTTCCATAGAATATTGCAATATTGCAATAGTACAAGATAATAGTATCTACATGCTTATGGCTATTCAATTAAATATAGGTATCTATTCTTTTATTTTTCCATCAAAACGGTAAAATCAATTTTGTTAAACTTTAAAATAGGTCAACCATTACAAAAACTGCAAGACTCGCCAAAATATCCATAATATAGGTACATACTTTATATCATATAGGTACATACTTTAACAAATATAAAATATTAAAGACCTTGACAGCGTGTTAATATCGACTCAAACGGTCAATAATTATAGCGGTGCCGTCTCGGCTGCTTACCTATTCCCCTTGGATTGAGATGGATCCAAGAAACATACACTTTGTTGTTTTTTATAAGTAAAGTAAGTGAATCGTAATCGACGCTGAACGTTTGGGTATTTGTATCGGAATTTTAACGATTATTTCATACGGATTACGATTTAGAGTGTATGAGATGTATGGTGAATGAAAATTAAAGCGCTGTTTAATAGCTATTCCATTTTCATTTTTATGGAAGAATTTAAAATCGCTATCAAACGTTTGTAACACAGTACCTACAATTTCTTTCAAAGTTCATTTAACACTAATTAATTTCTCCTTTTCCGATTCGATGATGTTATTCCATTTATGAACAGTTTTATTTTATCTTACCAATCATAGTCAAAATGGATACCTACTTTTAAGGCTCGGCTGCAGGCATTTTCTAGAATAAATAATACTTTAGAAATTTTATGTATTAGTTTTTTAAATCATTTACTAACGACATTGTTTTCAATTTTCAGCTTATTAGCCAGTTATTCAGATTTGCTTATATACCTTTTCTTACAGGCATATTGACAGCATTGATAGCTACATCCATCTCCATCACAATTAGCCATTCTAAATTAATTATTATCCATATAGATACTAATCGCGTGTGCGAACAGTATCGCAATCACATTTCTTGAAAGCAGCTCACACAAAAAGTCGGCATCTGTGTCCACGGTCTAGTTATCAAGTAATTTTGTAACACGTCATAAACCATGTTAAATATAATGCGAAATTTAATCCTTTTTTATAATGTTTTTGTTTATTCTGTATATTTAAGAATCATCGACCGAACCACTTAAATTAACTAGGTACTAGTTAGTCAAAGTTAAGGTATCTACCTACTTTTTCATTTTGCAGTACATATTATGCGAAATTAAATCCTTTTTTATATAGTAGGTATCTACTATTTGCCTTTGGTTAATTTTAATTGCCTTTTATTAGTAAAGTGTAGGTAATTTGTTTATTCTGTGTACCTATCAGAATCATCGAAATTACTTTATTTATTTATTTATTTTTTTAATAAATATTATAGGACATTATTACACAAATCGACCTAGTCCCACAGTAAGCTCAAATAAGGCTTGTGTTGTGGGTACCTACTAGGCGACGATAAATATAATATTTAATTTAATAAATACATATATAGATAATAACACCCAGACCCAAGAACAAATAATTGAGCTCATCACACAAATATTTGCCCTGACCGGGGATCGAACCCGGGACCGTCGGCTCAGTAGGCAGTTACCTTACCACTGCGCCAACCGCGTCGTCAGTATTTAATTTTAAGTACTTTTTCATTTGGCAGTATTATAATAATAATTGTTCGTGACGTCATACTTCGTCTATGGTTTGGTTAGTATAGACACAGAATACATAATAGTAGCTAAACCACAGACATGTAAGCTAAACGCTACAGAACGGACACTCTCCGCCTCCCGCCAAATTTAAACACTTACCTCACCCCGCACGATCGTGATTAAAATGGGCCACATTTTTCTGCAAGGACGATACGCAACGAAGATTGACAACATTAAGAGGGTTTACGCGGTCCGTGCGCTGTTTGGCTCAAATATGTGATTTTTCAAACCAGATTGTCCATCAACCACTTATCTTACAAACATATGAATTACTAATAATTTTAGGAAATTTTATTGTCTATGTAGTTAGTTAAGAGTTTTTTTCAATTAATACAGTATTTCTGAATACCATCAAGATAACTGAGCCGATGATTACTTGATTTCACTTTTAGTGTCAATTTCGAAGCTAAAACTTACTTGATTTCTCTTTATTATTTTGGATTTGTGATTATCGTTTTTCGTAGAAAATGGATATTGTGCTGTTTACGGATGTATTTCATCAGAAAAACGCGAATTTTTTTTACGCTAGTCACAAATGTGCCAACCATAAAGCGTTAACACACACATTTGCAGTCTCTACAGTGTGACTGTCAAAACGATAATTTTGTATGGAGTGTCCGGGGTGTGGTATAGAAAAAAACATCTCAAAGTCTACCTGTAGTAATCATTAATATATTACTTAATAGTACATATATAATAAATTCAACCACATACCTAATATGTAGGTAGACCTATATCCTACGTTCCAATGATAATTTTTTACATAGTTACAATAATTTTAATTGAATTTACGTCAATACAATAGGTTAAAGAACGATAAGCGTGTTATTTAAAAGTGAGAATTAAAAAAGATGTTTTATTTTTAAAAGCATGTGTAGGTAGGTACCTACATTTTAAATTAGCGGTATTTTCCACTGTTTTTCAGTGGTTTTTCATCATGCTGTTTAAGTTGTTAATTTAAGGACTGAAGAAATTAGTAAATTATAATTTATGGAGAAGGTAATGTATACCTATCTATTAGTTTACAAAGTTAAATTAAAATTATTACATAAATATGAAAGCGTAATTCTTAAACTAAACTAAGTTATTTTCTGAGCGGGTTTATTCAGCACTATCCGTCCTAGATAGTGGATTGAGCTATATACCTATATATTACTAGCTTTCCGCCCACGGCTTTCCCCGATTTGTCTAAAACATAATAAATTATATACTAAAACCTTCCTCTTGAATCACTCTATTAAAAAAAAAACCGCATCAAAATCCGTTGCGTAGTTTTAAAGATTTAAGCATACATAGGGACATAAGGACAGAGAAAGCGACTTTTTTTTATACTACCTACCTAAGTATGTATACAATTTCAGTAACTTTACAACTAGTAAGTTTTCAAGAACAAACATTAGCAACACTATTATTTGTATTTAATATTTAGATATTATGTTGTAAATTTTGTTTAGTTATAAGTTTTAATACCTATTAGTAGAGTTACCTACTTACTTACCTAGGTACCTATAGGTCTAAGAAATATATACCTATATCATTCTACTGTATTAATATTCATTTAGAAATAAATCAATGATAATACATTTTTATATTTTACGCATTTACATACGCATTTAAACAGCCTACATGAAAATAAAGAATTTATTTTAAAATACTTAGATAAACGCGCGGAATTCAGATACCAACGCATCGAGATTATGAATTACAAATCGCTACAAAACAATTTAGTTTCACTCGAATAGTTTTCATATTTAATTCAGTTTATGAAAAATCGCATTAAATACCACTGCGGTACTTCATTGGTATGTGCCGTGAAAATCGGTTCGCCGAGGCGGCAACACTCGTTAGTTTAATTGCACAAGAATTTTAGATATTATCTGTTCATCAATCAATTAGATGTGCTAGCAATAGTACGAAACAATTAGACTAGGAATATGCGTTGTTTATTACACGGCCGAACACGCAGTTTGCATTCAACTTACCTACATGCTCGCTAGTTGCATGCATATGCATACTATACCGATGTCCTTCCCATGAACAACATCGCATGAAGAGTTATTCTGAATAATGATCGTCTTGGCTAGACGTAAACGTACATCAAAACAGGAAACATAAACAAAACACGATACTTTTTGTTATATGCTCTGGGCATTTGTCTTGCCACAGACTATATCTATGGCTGAGTATATGGTTCGGATAATAAAGAAATTAGAATTAATTTTTGCCTACTTTGAATTATCGATTGTTCCATGGAAAAAGGTTATGATTGTTTGCGAACTTTTCAGCAGAAAATAACTTAATAACTTACTTACTAGGTACGTATGCATTATTAAAATATTACCTTAGATAATGCTTGTAAATTTAAATTTTAAAAGAGTGCGTTTGGTAAGAACTGTGTAATTTGCTTCAATTTGAATAATCGTAGATGATAGGTAACCAAATTGAATATGTTTGAATTTTTAAAGTATTGTTCTAATTTAACAGTATTTATACTTTCAGGGAATAAATGAATAATCATTAAAACAGTTACCATACTATGATAATAATACCGTACCGATCATGGCGGGAAACAAAAAATAGACCAAAAACGAACAATTTTATACCCATCGGCAAGTATAAATAATTTTGATCGTTAGCGTTTGTCGCATTGAAAAAGACAATAAATTACAGAACTAGTTTATTAGCAATAAAACGATAAGGTTTGTTTACATATAATGTTTCGGACCGCGCCCACAAGATGGCCGACAGTGCGAGTTACTTCTAGATGAGTGACTGCGTGTGTTTTGCTAAAATATAAAGTCAATTTTTTGAATTTTTGAGTACTTTCTTGTAAAATAATTGTTTTTTTCTAGTAATTGGTGAGGTAAGTACCTACATCGTTTGATGGATCCTTTATAATGTTTGTAAAAAAATTCGCATTCAAAAAATCACAAATGTACTTTTTGAGACATAAGATCTTTATAAGATAAACATTTAAAAACTGCAAAACCTGACTTCGGTACGAATCGTATTGAAAATTTCCCGGAAAAGATTGGGAAAAATACACAAGTTTTTCCTTCTCTACAATATTCTGCAACAGCTAAATGAACATTTGTAAAGAGAAAAGGGTCTTTTAATCATAAATTAACCTACCTAGTATCCAGTTAGTTTCTACAATATTTACTATTTAATAGATAGATAATTAATTTCAATAATTACCTACCTAATAAAAACTTAAAGTTGAATAAAGCTTTTCATTTTTCTCCTTTACAATATTAACGGGTAATCATATAGCCTATGTTGTTCAGTGAAGATGCAGCTTTCTAATGGTAAAAGAATTTTTGAAATCGGTCCAGTAGTTTATGCGTGAAAACCATACATACATACATACATACATAATTACAAACCTTTCCTCTTTATAATATTAGTACCTATAGATATAGATTCTATCTACAGGTATACCTAGTACCTACATTAGCAAAATCAATAAAATGATTAACTCCAATACAAAACGTTTATTCTGTAATTCAGTATACAAAACCGTATATTTACGTGGCCAATATCAAATACATTCAAAGCAAGTCTTTTATTACAGACAGTGACGGTAAAAATTTGTTAAACGCGTAAATACTGAGTAAATTTTATATATATTCTAGGGTTGGTAAAAGTGTTATTACTTATAAAATGATTTTTTACTCTAAAAAAATAATATGGCTCTAGAAACATATTATCTATTAGGTTTTGTAAGTCTTACCTATAAAGTGAGGTGATATTATGACTTCTATCTAAATTAGATATAAATAAAATCTAATCTTAATGCAGTTAAGTAATTATATTTTTTTGCAATGGTATACCGGTGTTCAAATTGTGACTTTAGGCTATTTTTGCTAGGCAAACTATACGCGATACAGTATTTCTATAAAATATGCGCCAACCCTAGTTCTCTTCTATGTAATTTAGAATTTGCCAGTTACTGCAAATTAAAGGATAGTTTTTCCAATATTTTCCGTTTAAGTTTTAACATGAACCATTTTCAGATCAATTTGGTTATGAATAGGTATGATAAGAAAAAGTTTGACTGGTAAATTAGGGCTAACAAAATTTAATTATTTATTAAATCTACTTTTAAACCGCTTAGGTACCTTTAAGGTTTATTATGTTGTTAGATATTTCAATACGATCATTTAAAATACTTAATAAAACTCAATTAGATAGGAATGTACGTACTTATATCTATCTATACAATAAAAAAATTTCACTAAAATTTTCCATTTGTAAAAAGAAACCAAAATAAAAACTCGCAAGTACAGTAACAGTATTAATTATTTAATAGTGTTGTAATAACACCTTATCGATTCTAATTAAAATCTCTACGAAATAAAAACTTTATTTCAATGACAGTTGCTTTTTTAAATATAGGTACCTAAATGAACAATTTCTTTAATACAAAAACAATATACAGTAGGTAGGTACCTACCTAATGGTCAATTAGATTGTTTTCATGACAATTTTATTAGCTGCTGATTTAATACATTTTCTGAATGTATTATTTGCCTTTTTTGGTCTGGCAATAAAAATAGGATAGTTGATACTGGCAACTTCACAATGGACTATAAAAATTACTGCGCGTTATAACCAATTCATTAGCTCCTACGTTTTATAATTTCTCACTTTTTATAATTATAAAGGGCAACACTTTTTATCCATTTGTCATACAAGGAAGGGGGTTTCGTTATCCGAGAAAATTATTTCTTGTTATGTCTTATTAGAATATTTCGTTCAAAACAACATACATGCAAGAATAGTTATTAAGTCAAGATATTCTCATATTGGTTTTTGTAGAAATGATGTCAATAATTGAACTTTAACTAAGTTAAAATTGAAAGTACCTACCCACGTACATTACCTATTACTTTTTCAACCTAAACAAAAATATATTTATAAAACATGAGGTAAAAATGCTTTAAACTAGGGATGTAACGATACATGATTTTGCCGATACGATACCGATACCGATATTTGTAGTAATGTATCGGCGATACCGATACCGATACCGATATCGATGGCTTGGTAAAAATTAAATAGTGAATTTTGCATAAAAAGTTACCAACATTTAACAGAGACAACTGTTAATCGTATTCTTTTAAATAAAAATGCCAAATCAAAAAACAACAAAACCATTTATTTTAGTATTATTATTTTACGAAGTCAGTTAACTGTTAAACTTTAAGTAATACACATACAATCAGTACCTAATAAAAGTTTACTATAAATTGGTAGAGTTTTTTCAGAAAACAAAGTGCGCACGCGCGGGCGGCCTCCCGCATCGTTCATTGGGCGCGGATTTTTGAATTATTTGATATCAAAAAAAAAGGTTGTTTGTAAAGTAGGTTTACGATCGAGATGTTTACGTGATAACATAATGCAGTGGCAGCGCTCGAGATGAAACGGGAGATCGGTCCGTCTCTCTCTCGTTATACCTGCGATCGCGCTCGTGAGGTTTTGGTGTGACACAAGCTTATGAACATGTCACCCGACTAAAACGATTTTAAAAACGTTATCACGTTAAAAATTAAAAAAATTCAAAATTATTTATTTCTTTCCTTTACATAAACAAATTTGTGATTGGAACACTCCTAGTAAGCAAATAAAATGCTTGTGTCAGGAGGTTCCGCTCTTCCTTAACACTATTACAGAAACATAAATAAAACAATATGAATGAATACAATGCAAAAACATAAAAGAAAAGAAAGAATTTAATAAAAAAATATCGGTATCGGTTGATTTATTATCGGCGATACCGATGTATCGGCTTGCCGATATATCGGCCGATATATCGGTATCGGTATCGGTATCGTTACCAGAGGCGGCTCGTGACAAAATTTTATGGGTGTTCACTTGAAATAAAACACTGAAAATACATGGTGTAAAGCAGTACATTTATCAAAAAAATTACTTATAAAGGAAATACATACGTCTTTCTTTTTGGTGTGCAAAAATATCTATAACTTAAAGCGACAAGACATTCGTAAATGTCTGTTGTTGCTTTCATCACAACCACACAACCATGGTGTTTTCACATAATATTGTTCGGATTTAAACACACGCGTATATGTTTTCGTTTTTGTCGTACATTTTTGCGAAAGGTCAAGTTCAGGCCGTGGCAGTCCCTGCTTTCAATTCAAGCCGAATTTGTAACGTTTTATCACACTTTTTAATGAACGCCACATTATAATTATTGTTCATTTTAACACTCACAAGTAATACTGATAACTACAGGCTATTTCAACACGTATTTTATAATTTTAATTAGAAAATTGCATGAATCGCGCGCGAGCATTGAAGTTGACTCGAGTGTTTGTTTATATTAATAGAAGTGGTTACTGGCAACGTCGCACCGCGCCGCGCGCGCTATCGCTGTCCTGCCGGGCGGTAAAAACGAACCGGCAACGTTTGCGGGTGCGCCGCTCCGAATTTTGCTACTTTTCCATAGAAAATCTTTTGTTTCACGCGCAGGGCTTTGGCAAAACCCTCTCTTTCACTCCTATTGGATTTCGTATTAGGAAATGTACTAAATCTTTTTTCATTGGATCGCAATCGTGAGCGCACCGCTTCGCGCGTTACATTAATACAGTAGGTATTATACAGGTGTATGGGATGATGGAATGATGGATATATTCATTGGTATTAACAGTAGTTTTAAAGATTACGATTGATTTTAAATAGTAATAATTAATGTTAATAATTAAATTAAGGAGTATGATTTTATTATAATTATTTATGGGAGTTCACTGCACCAGCGCTCCTTAGGGCGAGCCGCCTCTGATCGTTACATCCCTACTTTAAACATTGTTTGCAATTTAAATAAAACGTATTTTTCCTTTCGTTTTTTTCTTACAATTGCTGTAATTTACAGAACGGAAAATTTTCTTCTAATTACTTACGTGCCTACTTCTACCTACGTTTCTTACGTTTGTAAAAGTTCACTTCACGAACTAAGAAAGTTTAATTACTCAAACTGCTCAATTATGCTTGTAATATGCTTTTTCAAAACTAATATTAATATAGTTCAATTCTTAATAACAACATTTGTATATCACGTGATAATTGCAATAAATGAAACAGTGACCTTTAATTAAAACACCTCTGCGATATAATTTGTCAACAATATAATATCTCGACGGGTTATAAAGTATAAATTGATTTAATGTCATAGTCTATGCGACGCCTTTGTTATCTGTGGCAACTTGTAAACATGCTATATTACTCTGTGGTTTATTATTCGCTAAAAATTCTGATTGACGTCAACTAAATAAATATATTGCTATTCAGTAACACAAATTAATTATTACTTAATTCTAAATTTGTTTTCCAAGAGTAATTAATAGTAAAAAGAAATGGAAACACTTTGGTAAAAGTGCACCGATGCAAAGTAGGTAGGTACTTATTTTACCAAATTTTGATTTTGTATTTATCACTGTCTCTCTTATTGTATATCCTATTCGTGTATAACTTCTAAAATGCTAAAGATTGTACATTCATTTAAAAAGGATTTCAATCGCAGTAGTAAGAGACAAGAGTGAGTATTTCAAGAATTAAACTTTTTCAAGAATATTTTCTCTACATTTTGACTTCTTATCGGAAAGTTTATTTCATTGGATGATGAAGTACCTAAGTTTAATTAAATAATAAATAGTAGGACTTCACAAGGCATGAAAACATATGCGATATGGTAGATAAAATAAACCATAAATAACAAATTACATTGTTGTGTTGATTAATATGTTGAATCAGACGTCATTTACATAAATACCTATTTTGTGTTCATATGAATGTGGTTAGTGATAGTCATTTTAATTCTAGCTAACAAAAAAGATAGTTCATTTAGCGGAGCAAGTTAAAAACTAAAGTTTCCATCAGCCGTACCCACTTGGGCATTCACAAGAAGTTTAACAACAGAATTGTTGGCGCCAAAATAATCGTCTGCGGTTTTCTTCCGAGTTATTTTCTTTTTTCAAAATTTCCCGCGCTTTGATGTTTCAAGTGACACCCTTGAAATTTTGGCGGTAACCGCCCCTTGGTTCCCACGTTTTGATACTTTAACAAAACATTGTTTTCGCGTTGCGATTTTTTAACATTTTATTCTTTTTTCTGTCTGTATGTAGGTATAATTTATAAATTTATTTTTGAATGCATGTTTACAACGTGACTAAGATTTTTTGTTACTTAGCTCAGTTGACACGCATCTATGTAACTAGGCAGGTACTTGCCTAATGAATATGAAAATAGTTAACTTATATTATACCTATTTAATTTGTAAACTCGATTTAATGTAGGTAATCTGGCCTATGAGTACGAAATGTTTTGGAAGGCAAACATTTTTCGTATCCAAGTTATTTAGTACTTAGGTAATTCAGATTAAATTTTATTGAAAAAAAAAATTGTTAAAATCGTTTAACATTTTATTATCTAAACTGGATAGGTAAATTAAAAACTAATATTAATATTTAGTAAAATAATATGTAGTGATCAATGATGTTATTATTTGGTCGGTATATCGGGTATAACGCAAATCGGTGGTAAATGTTAAAAATACTTATGTAATGACGATTCGAAAGTGCTACTAAAAGTAGTCTAATTGAATAAATAAATGTTTGAGTTTGAGTTTTGAGTTTGAACGCTCTTACAATATTTTCCTAGAGATGTAGAGTTTTTAACTTTAAATTTAAATATCTAATGTTTAGAGCCATTATCCACAGGTTCTTCTTTACGCATTATATTAGTACCTATACCTATATGTATCTATACCTACATCCATTGATAAAAGAAGAGATTTATCTTTTATACTTAGATTGCGAAAGACTGGCAGGTAGGTACTATGAAGGACTATTTGTTTCTGTTCTTACATATTTCTGAATTCATTCATTTAGATAATGTGGCGATTATACGCATAGGGTTTTTTGAATCACTGATACAATAAATAAATAAATAAACATACCTAGATGATCTTAAAATTTAATTTGAAATCAATTTAAAGGTAGGTAATTTGCATATCATTATTTTTTAATTTCAGTCTAAGCATATTAAAACAATATTAAAAAGGTTAGAATGGACGAGTTATTGGGATTTGGTTTTATTTGTTTTTGTTTATTTATTTGATAAGATATTTAAATTAGACTTAACATTCAAGTAGGTAGGTAGGTAACAGACTTTTTTAAGTAGGTAACATTCATTTTTCATGTAAAATCTGAATTATTTTACTTATAAAAAGATTTACCTAATTCAATTCAGAAAGGTAATTTCTTTCTTTTATTAAGTAGGTATTGATGATAATTTTATATCAATGCTGTCTATTGTTAACAATTACCTATAAATGTTTAGGCTATTACAGACTACCTACTAAGTACATTTAACGAATTGCACCTATTTTTATACTTCAAATTAATTAAGCAAAAAGCAATCATTTTACCAAATAGATACCAATGATACTTATTTTTTTTTATTTTGGCACTTAATAATATAGTTTTTGCAGGCAATGTAAAATATTTTTAACTCCTACCGTATTTAAATTAATTGCATAGGTAGGTACATTATAATTTATTTTTTATAAGTGTCACTGATTTAAAATGCAAAGCAAAATAATATATATGTACCTAACTACCTACTTAGGTAGGTGTAAGTATTTTTTAAATATCAATTTAGTTAACAAAAATGACAAATATTATCTAATGATTAAAAATGTATTCTGCGTAATAAGAATTTTCAATGAAGTAGCTACCAATAAGATTTTTATAATTAGAATTTCAAATTAAAAAACTTCTTTTGCAATTTCCTATTTTTTACAAATAATTTATGTTTAAGGAAACTTTCTGTTTTTACTTATCTATGTTCTATTTAATAGTTTATACCTAGAACTTCATATTTAATTTACTTAATGAGATAATACAAAAAAGGCGTAATTAAGAGTGACAATCCCGTCGGGCGGTGGAGTTAGCGAAAGAATGCGCCTATGACGACACTTTTGCATTACAAGTAGCTTCTTGTTTAAAAAGTTTCATGATATTATGCCTACTTTTCAAATTAATTCATATTTTTTTTAAATTATCTTCATGTATAACAAAATAACAATTTTGAAAAAATGTAAGAACTGTAAAATTATAGAGTTCTGTTTGAGAGTGGTTGTCTTGTTTCTCTTTTCTTGGAAATAATTGAATGTACAGTCAAACTTATATTTTATTCTTTGTGTTAAGTATTTACTATTTTATTGGAGAAGCCATACTATCGCTACGTACAAGAAAATCGTTTCTTAAGTTGCTGTAGCTTAACGAAGAAGCGGTTTTGTATTTATTCATAGTTTAGACCGGACCGGTCGGGCCGGTTATCAAATTTATGAATAACATTACTTCTTTATCATCGTTCTAGACATAAGAATGTATATCGACTGTCACTTTATAAATGTTAGATCATACTAATTATTCCGGCACAGATTTGTTTTGTAAACAATTCCACGCTGACTCTACATTCGATAAACATCGCTGTACACGGCTACACATATTTCTGTTCGGACTTACCGCTGCAAGGCACAGGACGCAAACGATTCGTAAACTAAGCACACACAACACTCAGACAGCACTCGGTACCGCGGTGGGCACGATCACGAGCGACAACGGCGTCCGGGGCCCGTACTGACCTGCCACTCTTGGTGATCACCATTTCGGTGCCCAGCTTGTGGAACTTCTCCCAGAGGTCCTTGCCCTCGAGCGTGACTTTGGGGTCGTCGACGACGCCGTCGTCGTCTGGCGGCAGCGGCGCGTACGGCGGCGGCGGCGGCTTGAGCAGCGGACAGGGCGCGGAC
>CAJQZN010029928.1:0-26363 GCA_907164685.1 Colias eurytheme | reverse complement strand
AGTATAATTAATATCATACACATCTAATATTATCTACGTCGTAACAAAAAAT
Organism: Colias eurytheme; assembly: GCA_907164685.1. Taxonomy (NCBI): domain Eukaryota; kingdom Metazoa; phylum Arthropoda; class Insecta; order Lepidoptera; family Pieridae; genus Colias; species Colias eurytheme. The sequence goes on along the minus strand of CAJQZN010029928.1, from coordinate 26,311 downwards.
TAATACACAAATTTAATTCGCAAATAGAACGCACGAGGAATGATGAGTTGATAAAAAAAATAGACGCGTCAATTCAAAAATAGAATTCACAAAATAATGTAGTACAGGAGAGGAGAATATAATAACAGATTATAAAATATCTAGTCTCAATAAACTGCAACCTGGACTAACTAAACGATGGAACAATCATGGCCAAAGAAATCTCATGAGTCGATGATTGAGTCATATGAGATATTAACCCTGAATGTGTCTAGACTTGGCAGTAACTTTTATGACACACGACAACGGTTCGTAATGGACAAGGGGAAATAAACATCTTGTGATGATATTTGGGAACGTTTTGCTAGTTCAGAAGTTTTAGAATCGTGTAAAAGTAAAATTAATTTTTATAGTTTTTATTTTTATTTTTTAGTGTGTGGAGATTGCAATTCAGGGGACGATTGAACTTATTAAATTATATTTAGGAATGTGAATAATAGAATGGGCTGAAGTATATGGGTTAGTAATGGGCTTATAAAGTCGTAATTTGAAGTCGTTTATTCTAGGTGTGTAGATTCTGCTGATGCCTTGACCGCGATATGCTGGTAAATCTGTAAAAAATAATATTTAATTAAAAACATACTAATGACAAACTCGTGAAAATAAAAGATGAGAAAATAGCTGTAACAATTTTCATATAGTTATTGGTGAAATAACCGAAAAGTTAGGTTTTGTTAATGTACACTTAAGCAAGGTTCAGTCACCTAATTTGAATATTTTAACTACTCCTAAAATTAACCAGACTTATATTTCGTAGCAATATAAAATACAAAATAGAAAACAAAAAAATTACAATGTTTATGACGTACATTTGATTGTTCCAAATAAAATTATTCACACATGAGTAAAACGAGGCCTTTCTATCGTTAAATTACAAGTACACTCAAAGTGAACTTTGACCGTCTGTAAGCAAAGCCTTTTACGTCCGATTTTGTTACAATAGTGAATATCAAAGATCTAATTTTCAAAGGCCTCTTGTTAAGTTTTAAATGGTTCCCAGAATTCATGAGTACCGTTGAGATGAAGGCCTAACTATTTTGATTGGCGAATAAATATTTAAGCACTTTGTGTGATTGACATACTTTAACATGATGTTATTTATGACCGTTGCGTTTTGTCGTGTTTATATCTACATTTTATTATATATAGTAAAATTCAAATATACCCTGTTCCTATATTTGCTGAGCTTTTGCGATTACAGATTTGTCTTTCCCAACTGATTACCTTTGTGAATGTTTTTGTAATAATGTTTCGTTTCATTGCATTTCCATATTTGTATATACCTGAAAAAAAAAAGCCGTGTTAGTTATAATTATTTTAACACAAAAACCATTCAATGTTTTTTAATGATTTTTGGTTTGTTGAATGTGTCTAAATGGATTTTATGGTGATAAGTAATTCTAATTACTGTAAATATATAAAATAAAAGTCCCAAATAAAACTGGAATAGCTTCTAGTTACATCTTGTTCCATCATGATATCCTACCAACATAACTTCATAAACGGCCTTTCTAAAATCTACTATCAACATAACTTCATGAAACGGAATTTCTATTCAGTTTACACGCGCCGCAATCTGTGTCACAATAAAATATTCCTAGAGAAAAGTCATACATATATCACATACATTAAAACACCCTTCATTCCCCTATTCACTTCTGTAACAATTAAAAGCTATGGAGCGGGTGCATCGGAATGTATCAGCGCATAACGGCCACCACAGTTTAATACGCCCAGACATTTATTGTTTTAACAGCGCACTCGGCTCATATTTCTCCCCTTTCTTTGTTAGTTTTTACTTATTACCGCATCGTATGAATAAATTTGACGCTTTCGACTCTACTGTTCGCGATAGCCAGGGAGGGATTGTGAGCGGGGCGCCTGCATATATTTAAACGGAGGCCCGATGGAAAATTCGGTTGACGTTATAATTTCACTCATAATAACAATCCTACATAATTTAAATCTCCCTTACAATAACTTTAATGGCTGCCACACACACTACGGTACATCTGATAAGTTCACCTGTACTGGTACGGTAAAACTGTAGGCTGTACGGTAGACCGTAGCGTGTATGGTTTACATAAAAAGAAATGTGTGAAGACTCTGAATATACAGACAGTTAAACAGATAAAATATAACCGAAACTTTTACTAAGAAATTTGATAAATTACAATATAAAAAGAATCGTTTATTTCTAGCTGTAAATAAAATAAAGATATATGTAATTATTAATGATCCTCTCCCTCGATAAAAACCCATGTAAGATGGAAACATGTTAAAAGTTTATTATTGCAATTTGGATCAGGGGTTGGGGAGCCCGAGGCTAAAATTCAAACTCTGCCCCTTTTAATAATGCAATTTACTTCTGATCCGTGATCGTATACAAATTTGATGTATTTATTTGATTTGATAGACATGTAACAGTAGTAGTAACGGTTAAGAAATACAATACAACTTAATAGATTTTCGACACAAACATCTGAATTTAATATTCGTATTCGATAAAGTATTTTGCATTCTGTGCAGTTCTGTGCACAGAACTTTACACTGTTTTAATTATTTACATGTTATTGCAATATTAGTACTTCTGATCCGTGTTAAATTATGTAAAAATCTAATAATATTATAATATTAATATTATATAATATTTAATATTAATTAAAATATAATAATATTTTAATTACACAGGAAATAAATTAATTTTATTTATATTTATATGACATTTTTAATATCTAGTTTTAAGAGGCCCCAAAACTCAATACCGGCCCTGCTTACGATCATTCCGGATTAAATTTTCATTCCTGTTGTGGCGTTGAATTTTAGGCCTTCCCTCCGTTTGGCAAGAAACACTTGCAATATTCATACCGACTGGCCGACTGCCGTTTATTTTGCATCGTTCAAAGCTTAACTTTATACCATTAAAATATTATGAACTTCGCGACAATTATGGACGAATATTTCGGAATGAATTTAAATTCATACATTTATGCAGTAGTCGTGAGTTTATTAGTTTCTGTATCCTAATACGGACGCGAAGTTAGTATATTAATTTTAGTTAAATATTTATTGTGGGTGAGTTAGTTGGTTGTGGTTTTCATTGATTTTTTTTTGTTTGCGTAGCTACTCTATATTATGATCCGTAAAATACACATACAGTGATATTGTTTTTGAAAGAAATTTCGATATTATTTAGTAAATAAACATATTTTACTTATCAGTTGCTGTTTCAGGGTACTGAAAGACGTATCGTAATGCTAAGTGACTTCCGCTACAGATTTTAACAGTGTTTTTAACTATGAGTGTATTATTATTATAATTTCAAAAGTGTATTCCAATTTGTTTGTTACTTTTTATTAATTTCTACGTTTTCTATATTTTTTTTTGCCTTATAGCAAAATTAATGTTGCTTTTTCTTGCTAAGCTAGTCACTAAAATTCTATAGGTACAGGAGGAATCAGCTCAAGGGAAAGTCGACATGAACATGGCCGTACAGCAAGGACAAAGGGACGGAAATACTTTGCTCTTTATAATTTTGACGTCTACCTTCTTTCCTTAAATCTTAATTCTCACCTTAACTTTAATTAAAAGCACGCTAAGTTTTAATTTAACCTTCTAAACAAGTGACTTTCATTTGTATTACAGCATTGACGTTAAGATATTTTAAAGTATTCGCTCCGGCACTCAGTTTTACATTTTGTGGTTAAGTTTATTTTATTCGACGCGGCAAGCGAGTGACTTGTTGGGCTATTAAAATAAAGATTTAGAAGTGCTTTCTATTTTTTTATTTTAACATTATTATTTCTTAGTAACTTATCGATATTTTTTAGAAGTATTTACGCTTAACATCAGGCGTGATCGAGGTGCACTTAATTTCGTTCATTTTTAAAAGTCATAAATATTATATTAGGCTTATTATGATTTCAAGAAGATTAATTAATTATATTTCAGACTTTTGAAGTGTAAAAATAGTTTTTTATTCGAAAATTGGAGTTTGAAGAAACCACGAGACTACAAGCGAGCAAGAGAAAAAATCCTTCAAACTATCTTTTGAATCTTTATACTACATACAGTTAGGTAGGTAACCAGTATTCTAACACTATAGTCTACACAGATAGATTCAACTATCTTTTGAATCTTCATACAAAGTTACAGTAAAGCTATATTCCAGTTAGGTCACTCTAGTTTTCCAGTACATTTCTATAGCCTTGTAGTTAGTTTCATAGCCCAGCACAGCATGACGTCGAATGGATTGTTATACCCGCGGCGAAGGTTGGCGATGCACTTTTGTTCGTGCCGTCGTTATTTCGAGTGCGACCTGCGAACTGTTATTTGTTACCTTCGATTTTACATTTTAATATATTCATTTCGCGCCATCCTTTAGGAACGTGAGCGGTCATGTGGTGGAACTTTGGAAAATTGTCAATGTGTTGGAATTAATTTTGAATATGTGGTATGGTATGCGCGGTGGGAATTGATCAGCGAGATATAGAAAAATGTTGGAACATTATTGAAGAGAATTATAGATATTTATTTAAATGAACTGAAAGTAAATAGAGCCATACGGAGTTCAACTACTCGAAGTAAAAATTGGCTGCGAAGATAAAAACTTTGATCGTAAAACCGCACTAGTAAAAGTAGTAAAGCGCCAAAAAAACATGATCCGCGCGTGAATTTTACGACGTACACTAGAATAAAACTCATTAGATGAACACCTTAAATATTTAACGACGGTACGGACAAGATTTGCGTTTAATTTTGTAATTAAAACTCACTCGAAGAAATGGCGGTAAAAAGGAAAAAAACCGCACTTACTATAACAAGCCGTCGTTCCGAGTAATTTATGACAATTATTAAAATTCTAGCCGCAACGGGAAAGTTGAACACGGAGAATTTCGTCTTGGAATATTTTACGTACGTAGGATGGGGAAATAAAAAAAAAATGCTCGGACGGTCCGCGGCCGTTATAAATGGCTAGTAATTAGGACACACACCATCGCGTTTGATAGGTTTGGGGTACAGTCGGTTCATTTTATGTTATGGACACGTTAGGCGATTTTATGAGGTAGCAAATGGTGAAAAATAGCTCAATATGGTGAAGAGAGAAGAGCATAAATTAGTATGAGGTGGTGTGCGGTGTGAGGTAATTTCAAATCTGTTTCAGTAATCGACTCTTGTAAATGTAGAATTTTTATATTATTTCAATATATTCTTGATGACAAATGTGTAGTTTCTCTATTGAAAGGTGATTAAATTTATTCGTTTCGACATTGCTTTTAGATGGTAATTGTATTTATCTTGTATAAGTAGCTTTAAATTAAGTTCTTTATAAGCTTTACCCATCGATACTCTCAGGACAATATTCACCTCTAATGTTACTTTTTATTTATATATATATTAGTTTAAGTAAATTGTATGAACCCGCAAATCTTGTAATATAAAATATTATTAACGTATTTAAGCATTATCGTTGTGCTTTTTGAGGGTCATACCGCATATAAACAAATGGGATTTAATCTGGTAATAAACCTACTACACCCAGTGCACCACCAGCCTAACTTTTACACTTTCCTAGCTCTGTTATAGGGTTATAACGATGAAACTGGGCTGGACTTTTTGCTGATATTATCGTTTTAGCGCCATGTATTATGATCGTTTGTTCAGCGGCTCTCACAAAGAACACTTTTTCGCTTTTATCTCACGCCGGGTTTGTTTATACATAAAACACGTTGTTTTATATTTTTATGGGAGTATGTTTTTATATTGATGGGTATTTTCCATTAATATTACCGCTATTGTGAAAGCTTTTAACGTTTTCTCGTATTTGAGAGTGTTCTAACGGTAGGTTATCTATATCCATAAACCTTCACCGATTTCATGATACAGCGTCGACGTTAATGGTTTTAAATGTATGAAAAAAGAGCGTGTGTACCGAACACACGTGTCAGAAGTGAAACTTTTTTGTTAAGATTCGAAAATACTAAAATCGTCGCCTTACTCCGTGAAGATATTGCCATGACTCGATCTTGACATTTTACTCTTAGATTTTACTCTCAACGTGCCTAAAGAAGTTTCACTTTCAAAAGAACTTATTTGTATTTAACTAGCATAATTTATTTATTCTTAGTTATTTTTTTCAGAGTAAGTTATCTCCGTAAAATATTCCCAAGCCCGTTGAAGCTAGATAAAAAATCATTAATAATTCAAAACATTAATTTGTCCCAATTTATTTTGCCGATGGCCACTCGCCCCGCCCTTTTTGGATCAGCTCGAGCCGAGACTTGAATTTAAAGACTGGGAATTTTCTTAAGAGCCGAGGCATTTTGCAATACATCGGTGATTAAGTGCTGCGCCCGCCGCCCAAGACATGATGGATGTGTACCACGCCTTCGATGTATCTTGATTTGCGTTGGATATTCGATCCTGTTGGCTTGGTTGGAATAATGCGTTTTTAATCAATTGTTGTTGTGTACGTTGGACTGTGTATGTAATTGGAACGAAACGTGAAGTTCAAATTTAGTCTTCCTAAAGGATTTCTACGAAGTTAAATATATTTTAAAGTGTATGTGTTTTATTTCAGGATTTATCAATAAAGGGAATGAAAAAGACGATGCCTCAAGTTTCTCAATTATTTACCGATAATTCACACATAGCCATTTATTTATAAGTGTAGAAAATTATTACAGCACACTGAGTCAAAAATAATCTTGGTATAGATATGTACAACAATGAGCATAGTATGAAAAATAATATTTAGACTTAAGAATATCAATCATAAATAGTACGTGTGGGCTTAAGCAGTTTATCAAATAAAAAGGGACACTCTCCTATTTTTAAAGTCTGACAAAGAGAAATAAAAACGTCAGATATTATGAATAGTTGAGAAAAAGAGCCGAAGTTACGGTATTCGACCTGGAAATCAATATTAGTCTATATTTAATTGTTTCATGATGGTCATATAAATCTATCTATGAATAGATATAATTAACAATAATATATCGAAACAGTATTCTGCACTCATTAAGCGACGATAAAACTTAGTTAAATTCTGGTGCAAAATTTAACGAGACAGGTTTCACACCGCGCAAAACTACGGTTTAACAAGCGCTTATCTAAAAGAACGCCGCGTCGCTTCATTTTGTGAGGGAAATAAAATCATGATCCAGGATCATGGTCCCGGCACAATAATTTATATCCGTTACGGTTTAACCCTTAATTTGGCACTGTATGTACCGTCATACATGAACTTGAAAAAAAAAAATTGTTAAAATAATTACATCTTCCGTGTGGAAAATTAACATTCTTATGTTGCAACACTAACTGTTATTGGGTAGAAAAAATAAACACACATGTAGCAACATTTATTTTGACATAACTTGAAAAAAATAGCTACCCGGCGGACGTCAACTGCGTTGTCCAAGGTGTTTATTCTATTATTATGAATATTACTTAGTTTAGGACAGGTGTAATGACTAAAATGTATGCTTTATTGTGTAATGGAATAAGTGTGATAATAATTGTGATGTTTCTATTACATTGAATGGTTCTATTTTGATCACTAACATGATGTATGACGTGACATACACTGCCAAGTTTGTAACGAAACACCCGCCATTTTGTTTGTATGTCACGGCATACATTGCCAATTTGAGGATGCTTTTTTTTATTTACTTGGTTTTATAGCACGCTTTATTTTCTTTGTCGGCAGCAAAAATTTCTAACTCGTGGTGGTAGAATTTTAGCGCTTATGCCTGCTGAGCATGCACCCTCTGACGGTAGCGATGAATTACGTGTGCGCACCCCGCTTTCCGCGACATCTTCTTCTGCACCTTCTATAGATAGCTCAATGGAAAGGCTCAATTTTTTAGATGATGATGAAGACCCCCCCGGCCAGAATGTTCGACTCACACCAATTTTTCGAAGCGTGTATTCAAGCCCGTCCCTGGAACCATATTGTAAAAAAGTTCCAATCCTGAGTGATATTCCGTCACTCCCAGCAACCCCTGCACTTCCTGAACCCCCCGCACCGCCTGAACCAACAGCAAGTGGCTCCATAACTGGCTTAGTTGCAGCTCGCATTAGGGCTTCTTCCAAGTCGTGTCCCAGAAATACCAGATCGCAACGGCCCACTGTTTCTGCTGTTAGACGACCTAGACGAATCACCAAGTTCACTCTGAACTATCAGTGGAAAAAAACGGTTTTTCGACACAAGGCAACTGTAGAAGAAGACTCAGATCACACCGACATATTAAACGAAACTTCACTCGGTTATTTCTATAAATTCTTTTCCCATGACGTTTTAGTAGACATTGTAGAGCAAACAAACTCATACGCAGAATTCAAAACTGGGCGCTCTCTTGGCTTGACCGAAGATGAATTGCGAGATTTTTTAGCAATTCATATTATAATGGGTGTTGTTAGTATGCCATCGTACACCGATTACTGGAGTTTGCGGTACAAATACGATCCAATAGCCGATTTGATGTCTCTAAAACGGTATCAACAATGAATATCGGCACTTGGCAATGTATGCTGTGACATACACTGTTTTTCAGGAAATCTGAAGTTCCTATATTTTTTTCACTATTTTTTTGTAACACCTATAAATGTCTACAATAAATTTTTATAAAAATAAAATTGATTTTATTACATTTTATTCTTTGCCAAATTAAGGGTTAAGGCTGACATCTGCCCCGTTAAGGAAATCATGAGCGGGGGATTTGTAAACTTTTAAATGGTACAACCTATTATTATATCTTTTATGGGACAGCGTAATGTTTCCCGCTAAATATTGGACTTGTTATTTCGGGGTCGCTGGGTGCGTTCAAATTGATTGCTGTTTTAAACAAGGTAATTTTTTGGCTTTTTGTTGGAAATTGTGGTCGGATGTGTTTGTGACGGTAATGGGGGGTATCAACTTTATGACGTTAAGGTGGTGGTATTTTAATGATATAATCATACTTTACATAAAAAATATCTCATACCTATATGACGTGGCATCAAATTAAATTTCAAAGCAACGATCTTAACATTTTAAAAGTTTGCAATATGTTTATGTCAATCATGTTGAGCCAAAGAGTAGTTTTTAATAAAAATCTGATACGTTACATGCAGATACCATGTGGAGACATTGCATATGACAAGTCTTTCCCTTCATAATCTGAATTAAGGTTTACAAAATTGACTTTACATTATAGGTATTACTATTGCATTTGCACACGTTACTGTGACGTTACTCCGTACGCGGGAGTGATGAACCTTGGAGAAATCTCAGATATTCTTAACATAAAACCTTGTTACATTGGTACATGCTTCTTCAAATGCGACGGATGGTTATCACTTGTGGTACGCCTGATGTTTAATCTTTTAAGATAAAAAAAATGCGTTACTAAGTATATAAACCACCAAGAAAAAATTGTTATTTTTCATTTACAGTTATCGATATGTCGCAGGCAAATTGTAATATTTGGCCCTTTACAAACGGTCGGCATTTGTAATATGTCGAAATGAGTCTTTTTTCAAAATTCTACAAAGACCGCCGCGAGCCGTCGGAGACCCACTTCGCGGGGCTCCTATTTCTGTGTAGTTTTAAAAAACACGAACCTAACCTAACCCACCCCCTTATCCAAACCAAAAATTTCTAATTCCGAATTTTCGGTATATTACAAAATGCCGACCGTTTGTAAACGGCCAAATATTAGAATTTGCCTGCGAAAGATATTATATAGATATCGTTTGTTTAACTAAACTAATTCACACCACGTGACGTCATCGATCGGTAGAAAGTTTGAATTCGTGTTGCTAATGAGCTGAAGTTAGTCGCATCGCGTATGAGCCTTATCTATAAAGTGGAAGTATTACGGAATCCCGTATCTTACGCACGCCTAATGAGTCTTGTAATCTTGGGATATTTTTGTACGATATTGGTGTGGAATTAAGTGAATTGTTGGGAGGCGAAATTTAGATATGTATAAATAAGAGATTTTTAAAGCGATTTGTTTCGAAACAGCACACTATCAGGCACATAAAGTTCGTATAAAGTTCGTCAAAATTCTTTAGTTTCTTATATTCGCGAAAAATTAAATTCAAGCCAATACTAGCTAACATTTTATGAATTTTGAACCCGAATCTCTTGACTCATAGATACACTCACTAAAAGCCACATTCTTAGCAAGCGAATTTATTTTAGTATTCAAATCTCTCTTATTTTTATCATTTCATAGCCATTATATTTAAAAATAATAATGATATTAATTGTTAAGTAACTTAAATAAAACATTTAAAAAACAGTAACATTCATAGCAAAACTGTTGCTTCATTAGTAAAACTTCAATATGAAACATACAACGAACGTACATACAATTTGCAAATCGTCTTATTAAGCCAATCAAAGATAATTTGCCCGGTTAATCCAAACGTAATACAATACATTAGATAGCACTCGGGCGGTAACAAGGATGTAAATAACCGGGTATTCCCGGACATGCTCTTACCGATAATCCTAGACTATTGATACAGAGCTTTAAGCGTCTGTTGTTGTGGTGTGGGGAAAACGGCGATTTATTAAATGACCGGTTTTAGGTTTTGAATAAGGTAGCGATACAGTAGAGATCTGCGTAGACGCCACCGTAGACGCTGAACGTCTACGATAGCGCCTACAGTGGTGTCTACGGTGACGTTGAAGCTTCAAATTAACTCGATAGAATAGACCTACTGGAAATGAGTGCTAAAAAAAACCGTTATAATATACAAATATATTTATCATATAATATTATCGGCTTGCAGCTTGTTTACAGACCACAAAAAATAAGAAGTATTCTCACAAACAAAATTTAAATATATTTTTTTTGTTTAAGAATGCGTAAAATATAAACAATACTATTAAATTCATTTTTATAAATTATACAAGTATATCAGTAAGTTTTTCTGAAACTGAAAATAATAATATATCGATCTTTTATTGATATACTTAAAATTAATAAAACTACGCATAATATAAAAGGACATGTTTTTAGTTATTGCCGCAACATGGACCGTGCAAAGTTAGCCCAGCTAGACTCAAACACCATCGCATATAAATTAACGAGCAGATCAAACCATTTCGTGGAATCTAAGTCGAGTTTTGGTGTTAGTTAGGTTTGTACTGAAATGTAATTTAAACGTATATATACATGAAAATTTCATTCGTACTGAAAACTTTTATAGAGATTAACTGTTATTCATATCACATGGTTTTATGTAAAGTGAGGAGTGAGTTTTTGGTTAATTTAGTTGTAGTGTAATGTGGTTTGTTAATAATTTAATGTACTTGGTTGAATCAGCTGAATTGTTTGTACTATGTTGATTTCCTAATGATGTATACGAAACATTGAAACTTTAAAGTGAATAATATACATTGATGACATTTTTTGTTTGGATTTCATTTAAGAACGACCCTACACTACCAAAATATACAGTATAGTTTAGTCTAGCGAGAATAGACGATAAGGCTTATACATTACTAGCATTCCGCCCGCATTGTCATAAAACAATAATAAATTATATACTACTAAAACATTCCTCTTGAATCGCTTTATCTAATAAAACAAAAAATACAACAAAATCCTTTCCTTTTAAGATTTAAGCATACATAGGGACATAGGGACAGAGTAGTAAAAAAAATTACTATTATTTGAACATTAGTGACATAATTAATAGAAGCAACTTAACCAGACTTAACAAGAATCGACATCATCATATTGTTTTCTGAATACACTATACATATTATATACAATTGTTTACGAAATAAACTTCAGCAACCAAAAACAACGAACACAGCACTAAGATCTGCGAATTGCCTAGAATAATTCGGCTGACAGCGGCCTGGCGGACCACGATAGCGACTAGCAAGCGACGCGTCACGATAAAACAATTAGGTATATTCGACGCGGCGTGTTTTCTATGGGATTTGTCAAAGAGTTTGTGTAGATGTGGTATTGAAGGAATGTTTAACCCCCGAGAATTGGTAAGCAAAAAAAATATATCGGACGAATTCATAACCTCCTCCTTTTTTTGAAGTCGGTAAGAAGCATTTCGAAAGCGTATGTGTTGTTAATTCTGTTCAGTAGTTTTCGCGTGAAAGAGTAACACACATTATATAGAGTCGGATTTCCACTAAAATCTTATATTATTTATTGCAAAAGACCTATTATGATGTTTAGAAGTCGACTGAATTTATTAAAACTACAGCGTCAACAAAGTGTAGTCATGCACAAGTATGCGTGCGTGTAGAGGTCTGCAATCGTAGTGTGTACACTTTAATAACATTACAAACTTTAAAGTATGCAAAAGAGAAAGTAAATAGTACAGAATGAAGCGGATTTCCAGAAAGCTGAGGGCACAGGAGCACAATTTGTCAACGTTTGTCACCTCTGTAGTTATCTATTCCTTGCGCGAACTGTTGCTATTTGCCATCTCCGAGACGCATATTAATGGGGTCCTTATTTTAAATCCGGCTGCATGTTGAGCGGTTAACTTGAAGCCCGGATAAATTACTTAGCGGCCCGGGTATAACCGGGAGGAGCTATCAAACCGGATAGCTGTTGAATTCTAAATGTTTTGAAGGATACTCTTTGCAAAGATGTTTCAAAATTAAGAGAGATATTTAGCCCTGTCAGAAAAGGGATTGTGTATTCCTTTCTTAATTGCAAATTGCAGGTCAAAGGTGAGGTCAGAGGTGAGTCTAATAAATCTATTAATTTTCATGTTTGACTGCTAAATTTGAGTAATTTAGACAAAGATAGTATTTTATTTCAATTCAAATACATATGATTTATTCCACATAAATAACACAACTGTGATTGGCACCCAGCTCAATAATTATGAAACAATATTTTGAATATGTTCTGAAAACAGTATTATTTATTACGCATTGTACCTGAATAATAAGACTCAATCGGGAAACAACCTTTCAAAATAGTGATATGTAAATTTCAAGAGTGTTTTCATAGTTTAACATCTCAAAGTTGAGTAGGTATCTAATTTGAGTGAGGGTTTAATTTGTCGATACTTCGATACAATATCCTCACGAAACATGTTTGTCATGTTCTAATCATAAATTCGGCAGATTAAAACAGCGCTACCTGGCACACATGAAAACTGCCATTATTGGATATCGGTTATGTTAAAGCATTTGTTGTTGTTGCAGTTAAGTGTCAATATAGAAGCTATAGTGAAAGTGTCTATTTTTCGTTTTGTTAAACTTTTGATCATGTTATTAAGCGACGTGGAATCTAAAAAGGATATTATGTTTTTGGTGAGTTTAATTTCGTAACAATTCTTGACAAACAGAATAAAATAAATATTGCACATATGCATATGACTGTGTTTTTTTTGCAAATGAAATTATGTACGCAAATAACAATTTCTATCTTCTTTTAACTGCTATAATTGTTGCATGAATTCATTATTATTTTAAACAACGAACGGATAGAAAAAGCTTTGCATTTAAGTAATTTGATCCGTTTTGCTTCGGTTAAGTCACAATTCGATTCGACGTTACAAAGCTCATACAAGTATCGTCCCATAAAACGCTCTTTAACGATCATCTGTAGTCTCCAGCGTTTTATCCAGTAAGTTCCAGAAACGTCCGAATTCCCCGACGTCCCACAACATCGACATATTAGATACCAAATGTCACCAGTACGAGTCCCCGGCCGACCATTGACACTTTGGCACGCGCGAAACAAAATTACTTTTGTGACTGAATAAATTAGTATATCATGTTCACTTTATGTTTTCGTTCGGTGATGGTTATGCGATATTTTCAGTTTTATTTTATAGTGACATATTGGTTATTTTGGTGGCCTTTTGATTTGAAATTGGTAAATTGGCATAGAAAGCAGTTCTGATAGTGAATGTTTTACAGTCTGGGCGTTGCTTCTTAGGAATTTCTATGATTTTGATTCGTTGTTAATGTTATCATTTTCTTAGAAAACTCACTGTGATATATTTTTAAGTCTGTATTAAATCAGCCATTATTTTTTTATATATACTAGTTCCAACTTCCAACGTTATTCTTAATAGCGAAAAAAGTTGATAGAATCAAACAAATAAATCATTTTTATTCTAATACTCATTAAAAGGGTTAATACATTTCTCAAGGACAACCTTTGGGCAGATAATTCTATAAACCGATTGAAGTGGCGAAAGAATTACAACAGATAAATAATCAAGTAATGTCTTATATTTTTATGTACTTACCTCAATAAACATTATTTGGAATAATTAAGTGTTTGGGAAGAAGGCTTAGAACTCTTCCAAGGCTTAGGTAGGTCATAATTCAAATTTTACATCTATCTTCTGAATGTTATCTACAATGAGTTTGCGTATCAACCAGAGATATTATGCGTTTCGAGCTATCTCTTGGCCGTAAAACAAATCTTAAAGCAATATTCATCATGTTATCCAGCAATCGTTCGCCCGTAATCCAGTAATATTGTAATACCTTGGAAATAAGCGATGTTTCCAGCCGCTTTTATTCCATCCATTAAAGCGCTGTGCGCTGAAACGGAAGGGTAGTATTAGCTTTCCCGATTTTATTACGAAACCTTAAATTTTCCGTAATAAAATTGTACCAAGTTTGTATTTACACTTATCTTTTACGTTGAAATGAATAATTTTTATTGAAATTTGTTTTTAGGGAGGATAAAATTGTTCCAACTCGGATTTATCGCGTTACGGATATTGCTGCTGGTATTATGTGAAATTTTATTTATTTTTAATCCATGTGGTATATTTTTGTTGATCATGGAACTCTCTCAGAGAATTCACACATAAAACTCTGTAGATTTTACGTAAAACTATGATTTCATATTTCCGATTAAATTTGTAGCTACGTTGAAGAAAAAGCGATAATATGATCAGAAAATAGGGGGTTGTTAAATCGTGGCTTCCATGTGATATTTTTTTCAACGGAATTTAGTTTATTGAACGTGCAATATTTTTAAATAATCACTAATTATATTAGCCATCAGAAGTAAACTATTTAGCAAAACATTTATTGGTACTAATATAAATATTCTTAAAACAAATAATATCGCGTTTTTCTCTGAAATAATATGTTCAGATAAAGTCGGAATATTTTATAGGATACATAAGATGGAGGAAATAAGAAATAGGAGTCCAATCGTGATGCATCTGTCGGAGATGAGTTCACGATTACTTTCCATTCCCAATACATTTCTTATATGCGTATTATATAGAACTATGTTTCTACGGTTTTATTATAATCTTTTGTGAGGCTATTCCTTGTATTAACTGCTGTTCGTTTTTTTAGTTACGTGCATGTTCGTGTTTTAGATTGATGTAATTCTAGTTTTAATTTTGCGTGATTTACACTCGCAACTTTTTTTTTTATAGTGGGGAAATCTTCCAAAGATACCCACGGCCCCCGGGGAAGGAGCCGTGGTTTATGTCGGATTTTTACCGACTAAAACCCCACTTACACTCGCAATCCTGCAAAATTTTTAGAGTTGTTATATTCATAGGTTTTTTATTTATTTATTTAGGTATATTTATAAATATTAAAATATATATTGGTATTACCATTTTATTAGTTTCCTATGATATATTTCCATTCATTTGACGACGCGGTTGGCGCAGTGGTAATGTAACTGCCTACTGAGCCGACGGTCCCGGGTTCGATCCCCGGTCAGGGCAAATATTTGTGTGATGAACTCAATTATTTGTTCTTGGGTCTGGGTGTTATTATCTATATATATATGTATTTATTAAATATTATATTTATCGTCGCCTAGTACCCTCAACACAAGCCTTAATTGAGCTTACTGTGGGACTAGGTCGATTTGTGTAATAATGTCCTATAATATTTATTTATTTATTTTATTTATTCTATGATATACCCAGTTCTGCGTTTTAATGTTCCGAATCCTCACGGCTCATTTAATGTTACGAATTTTCCACATTAACTATCTATTTGTTGAAGTGGAAACGTATTAGGTAAGTTGTGTTGTTTTTCACATCTGATTCTGGCTGTTGTTCGTTGAATTCGATTGAATTCAAGAACTCTTGTGGAGTTGATTTAATAATAACATTTCTTTCAATGAATATAATAATAAAATCGTTCTCCTGCTTGAGATAATCGTACCCAATTTTTATTCGCTCTTAGATTTTAGATAGGTCGGAGCGAACATTGTAACCGAAAAAGGACACTTAAAGTTCAAGAACTGCCATTGACCATAGCGGATGAGCGTGAAATTACATCAAATCTGGCAATCAGCTAACGAGATGAAACAGTAACTAGATGAAGAATAATTTTAAAAATTCTTATAGACGCGGAACCTTGTCTTTCATCGTAATGCCCTTCCAAATCAAGTCGCCCGATAACGAATTTATGAACGAACAAATCGATCTAATAATTTTGAACCTTATGACAGAGGAACAAGGGTTACAGCAACGCAAATATGGCCGGCAAAATTTGCAAAGGAAAATCAATTGACGCGGAAAAAGCGCTTTTTTAATCAAATGGAATAGAAAGGGGCGTTCGAAAATCGGCCATTAAGTTTAACGATCCACCTTTTGTCATATTTTCTTTTGAACCAGCAATACTGGAAATGTAATTAATCCGCGGTTGTTCCCGAATCTTTTCTGAAATTTTTATTAATTGGATTCTCTTTGCCCATTGGCTATGCGACAACTATTTCTTTTTGGAATATTCAATTGTGTAATTAATGGATTTTGATAATCTGTTATATGTTTAGGAAGAAGATTGGTAATGATTGATAGGTTATATGTAGATATTAACAAGTAGTATTGTGAAAGCTGTGTGAGCAGCAATATAGGAAACTAGCTGCCACTCGCGGCTTCGCCCGCGTGGAGTTTTGATAAAAAGGTAGCCTATGATCTTTCTCAGGGTCTAAAGATTGTCTGTGCCAAATTTCGTCAAAATCGGTTGAAAGGTTTAAATGGGAAAGCGTAACAGACAGACAAACAGAGTTACTTTCGCATTTATAATATTAGTAGGGATAGTAAATCAATACTAACATTTCAAAAAGGCTTCAGTTTATAATCAAAAACAGTTTTTAAAATAATACTAATAAATTCCGGTATAATAGACTGAAAAAAGACTAATAGATACTGATATTATTGCAAAATTGAGTACCTACAGAAGTTAATAATATATTAGAAGGAATAAATACACAGCAATTGATATCTTTTCATATATCGATTGCCTTTAATACCATGTTCTGTTAACAAATTCCTCAATAAAGAATCTGAGTACGAATAAGATGTTGTGCACACGAGTAATAATGAATTCGAATAAACTATAATATTATTATCTTTCTAAATATTAGCAACAACAACACCCGGTGTAATATAAGACTTTTGATGTATCACTACATAGTATAAAACAAATTCGCTTTCTCTGTCCCTATGTCCTTTTGTATGCTGAAATCTTTAAAACTACGCAACGGATTTTGATGCGGTTTTTTTTAACAGATTCAAGAGGAAGGTTTAAGTGTATAATTTATTAGGTTTTCGACAAAGCGAGCGAAGCCGCGGGCGGAAAGCTAGTAAAATTATAAGTGTAGATTCATAACAGAAATAATATAATAGCATTTGCTATATTTCTGTATCAATTAACTTTTTGAAGTGAAACTTTTTTATCGGGGTTGGACAAAAATTTAGTGTAACATTTTTGCGTTACGCCGTATTCGTGACATTTTTGCGTTACGCCGTACGCGTGACATTTTTGCGTTACGCCATACTTGTGACATTTTTAAGGTCATAAAGAAGTTTCACTTCTTACGTGTGTACTCTAGTACACGCATACATTTTTTTCTTTATCATTTTAATGCTGAATCGAATTAACTTGTACGTGAATTAAAGTTAATTTAATTCAATAAATTATTCACAAAGATGTTAACAAATGTTTAAACACGCATACAAACGTCAAAGTGTGCTTGTTCAAAAATGTGTGCGTGTACTAGTGTACACACGTAAAAAGTGAAACTTCTTTATGACCTTATTTTTCAAGAAATAATTTACTATATGCAACTTGAAATACGTCGAATCACGCGTGGTAGGGATAAGAAAAAGATGGCGCGTAACGGAAAAATGTCACGCGTAACGAAAAAATGTTACACTAAATTTTCTTCCAACCCCGATAAAGAAGTTTCACTTCAACAACAATATTTGCTAAGAATTTATAACCTCATTTGTCTAAGAAGTAGTTAAAATTGATTTGGTTTATCTAGAATATAATATTATATACGTCATAAGATATAATTCGTCTCATGTGTAAAAGACCTTACGATGTTCTTAATATAAGGATCATTATCAGAGAATTAACTATCTTGTTATTGAGAAATAAACTTCCTCGAATAAGTTATTTTTGTCATGTTGTCGTATTTCCCTATATTTTTTTTTTGCGTTAATATTCAAACATAGAGCAAATAATTATATTCGTTTTGTTTTTGCCAAATCTGTCTGCCTTTTGTTCTGTATTTGATAGTTGTACCAAAGTACCGATTTTTATGAAATTGAATTAATATATCTAGTCGAACCCAGGCTTATCAGCGGAGAAATCCTGGAGAACATCAGTTTACTAAATGCATAATATCTTCTACTTGATTTTTTAATTTATATTTATGAATCAATTCACACGACTAGCAAAGAGTTCTTCTTATGAAGAGGTTTCCAAAGAATTTATTTTCCGTATTGTGACTTTTAATTGTGCCTTTTGTTTTAAATTGTAATTTTTTTTATTCGTAAGTATAAAGATAATACTATTTCATTCAGAACTTAAATTTTGATAACTGCAGTTTGTCTCTTCATTTTCAAAGATTTCAAAATAAAAAATGCATTGTAGCACAAAACTTTCGTCATTGTTTTTCTTTCGCAAATAAATTTTATACAATTTCTAGAACAGTTAAAATCAAATATTATGACTGCACTAGGTCGGGCATCCGACCGCACGTCCGAACATATTTAACTCTGCGGCGGCGCCTGTCGGAGCCACTGTGACATACCGTGCTTTATCCGTTTCAAATGGTATTGTTTATGGGATATCTTTAGTGATTATTCATATGTGCAGTTTTTGGGATGGATATTATACTTAATAATAACTAAAATGTGAAGCAATGGATGTTTTTTATTTTTTTTTCTAAATTGTCTCGTAGTGGCTGGATACTGCTGTGATTTTATAAACACAAACTCAAACTTAACCTAAATATTTATTCATTCATCTAGACTTCCTTTAGAAGCACTTTTGAATATTATACTATCTATAGGAATTTGATGAAAGAAATGATACAATCATTTCGTGCTTTAGATGCATAAGATTGTAAAGCACGAAAACTGGAATTTACATCAACTGTTTGTCTTTAGAAGTGATGATTTAGTAGTCGAGTAACTGATCTCACATATACCTAGAAATATACTAAAACACAACACAATTTTATGTACAAAGCAATCCAATATTGGTCCAAAAGCATCAGTTTAACAAAGAAATATATAATTCAGTGCAAATTAATCCGCTCCCCGCTGCGATAGTATTGAATTGGGAAATTCGGGGGCAAAATATAATCAAATAAGGAAGAGTTCGCCCCAACACGATTTCCTTACAAAAATAGATCTGGATTATTGGAGGCAGGTGTTTTTGCTTTGTATTTGACGCTTCAAATAAAGGAATCAATGTTTGAATGAAGTCTCGTATTAGAAGTAATTTCGTGGCATAAAATGTCTTGTAGATGGATCAGCAGCCCATTTTTCTTTGGGAATTGTGGTTTATTTTGATGTTAAAAAAGTCATTTTTAAGCACTCATAGCGGAAGACTTTCCTTGTTATATAGCTTGTATATGAAAAGTAACTTGTAAGACCTTTCTTAATAATTTGTTTATATTGATTGCATGTTTGAGAAATGAGAATAAAATTATAATTTATATTGAAGTTTAGCAAATAGTTTTAACTATAACCTATTTATACTTTATTATAAGATAATATTTTGTACAATATCGATTTTATTTAATCTATTTATTTATTCTTCACTACCTACATAGTATCAAGCAGTCGCTTCCCGCGTCTGTAAGTATGTATGCTTAGATCTTTACTAAACAACGGATATTGATGCAGTTTTTTAATAGATAGAGTGATTCAAGAGGAAGTTTTTGGTATATAATTTGTTAAGATTTCTACAAAGCTAGTAACATATAAAGGTTTAAATATACCCAAGTCTGGATCCCTAAAACGGTCTCGGATCTCGTTAATTGTAGGCGATTTGCGATTGATAAATAATGATCGACTGATACCCCACTTGTTACCCTTAATAGGGGTTTTGTTACTCGCGTTTATTGTTTCCTAATGTTTTTATTTGAAATTGTTTATGTTATAAACATGTTTATTATGGTAATGTTATAATTGATTACGTAGGTATAAATTACCCCCGAAGGTTCAAACGCGTAGTCAAAGAAAAAACCCGCATTGTTCCGGGATTCTCTTTTCCGAGAGGCATTCAGACAGACAGAGATACTTTCACATTTATAATATCATTAACGAATTAGGAATATAGATTGTAAATTAGATGTCCGCCGGCTTCGCTTATTACAAAATATAATCTAACCTTTTTTACACGCTTTATATTAGCTTCACCTGTATGTTTGTAACCGACTTCTTTGGGCGCGATTTTGACCCACTTTAAACGGCCAGATTTCGTTCAAACTTTGTAGATTTATTTAGGACCGATGACAATACACTAATTTGACAAAATAAATAATAGTTAAAAAAAAATAAAAAACACGCGTTTTATAAAAAACCGAACTAAAAGCGTGTTTTTTTAGTTTTTTTAAACTATTATTATTTTAAGTGGGGAAATCTTCCAAAGATACCCACGGCACGGTGGGTTATGTCGGATTCTTACCGACTAAAACCCCACTGTGTTCCATCGAGCCGCTTTAATGATGGGGCCGCGGGTATTGGTTGGAATTCTTCCGCGACACAAATAATCTAGCCTAAAAATTTTAAGTTTTTGCTTAGATACTTATGTATCTAAATTCTATTTATACAAGGTTTTCAAACAATTAATATTAGTTGTATAGATTTAAGGTTATTATAAAACTGCCAGTGTAATTCAGTAATATTAGCTCATAAACAGATAAAAGTAAATTTTTTGTACATTTAGTACACTTCAGTACGCTCAAAAAGGCTACTCGACCAAACTTCCTAGTCATAGCCACTGATAAATTGGTTCTAAACTCGAAAACTCAAACTCAAACATTTATTCAACAAGTCTTCTTTTAGAAGCGCTTTTGGATCGTCGTATTACATAAAATCGGTCAAATGCGAGTTGAACACTAAGGGATCCGTATACAAATAAGCGTATAAAGCAACCGCAAAAAAAAAATTGGTAACCCATCCAACTTATGACCAAACCAAACGTTGCTTAATCTCGAATTTGATGCTATAACTGCAACATAATCTCAATAACAAGTTTTTCTATTTCTTTCTATTTCTATCTCTGTAAATTTCAATTATTTATCCATCACGGTTCAAGCCTGGGGATAGATGGACAGACAGACAGACAGCGAAGTATTAATTATAAGGTCTTGTTTTTATTCTATGGGTACGGAACCCTAAAAATTACCCCTGGAAAACGGTTTCAGTTCAAGGAATAATGTAAGTGAATTAGAATTTCGATATCAAACACAATGGCCATTTTATTTCATGGATAGCATCTTAACCTGATTTGAGTGTCATAAAAATCTGGTTCAGTGTTGGGCCTGATCAATTAAATGAGTCCTTGTAGCTTACTCACTATGCGAAGGGATAAATTTGTGGATAAATTAATCTATACTAATATTATAAAGCTCGAGAGTTTTTTTGTTTGTTTGAACGCGCTAATCTCAGGTACTACTGGATTTGAAAAATTCTTTCGGTGTTGAAAATGATAGCCCATTTATCAGGGAATGCTATACACTATAGGTATATCATCACGGTAAGACCAATGGAAGGGAAGAAGTGCGGGTAGAACCGCAGGACACAGCTAGTTTCGGAAATAAATGTCCTTTAGTAGATAGTAATAAATAATTGTTTGTTTATGTTGTAGGTATGGTATTATGATATGTCTAAAATTTTTACTTCTTTTCTTCATTGGATAAATAGATTTATAAATACAAATTATACACATACAATGAACGGTTGTTAATATTATTCTTTAGAAGTACCGAACTCACTTCTTCTAGACCTAACCTGAATATTGCACGTGAGCAAAAACTAAGAGAGCGTACGGAACGTTCTACTATTATTTTAGAAACGATATGTTTTAAACAGACAACCTGTATTTATAGTAAGAGTGTAGTTTTTACTCAAAACGTAGCATTAATTGAAATAGACTGAAGAATTTGAAAGGTTTATTAATTAAAATGCGTATACATGATACTAACTTGACCATTAATATAATTGATATCGATACACAGTGAGTTATAACCAATAATTACAACTCTGCAGACGAATTCGATAAATTGACTATCTCTTCAAATAAATTATGAACCCTCCTTAATATTGCTCGATCATTTAAATTGTTTTTTTTTAATGTTGTTTTCTGTATATATAGGACAAACGTATAATCACAGATTTGCTGTATTCTTAAATTATTCAGGAATTCAGAAAAATCTGTTCGTTTCATTTTCGTAGCTATTGAATTTAGAAACACTTCATCGAATAATTTTCACTTATAATACCACAAGAGCTTCAAAATTATCGGGTATTTTCCGATATGTTCGTTGCAAACAAATGAAGGAGTCAAGTTTTTAGTCAAGGTTAAAAAATCACGAGCGCGAAGCGCGAGTGATTTTTCCTGAAAAACTTGACGACTTTATTTGTTTGCAGGGAACCTTGAGGGAACTGCCAGATAATTTTGAAGCTCGTGTGGTATTCGGGAGATTATTTTTCCGTCCCAAATGTCGGCCAATAATTTCACAATTGAATTGAACCTGTCAGTTTGACGTCAACGACCAGAGAAAATTTTCAAAAAATTATCAGTATAATACCATGTAGGTTGTACCACGTGACGTCGAATGGTGCAATTCTATTGGTCGATATTTGGGTCGGAAAAATAATCAATAGTATTTTGAATAAAAGGACAACTATTTAAATTATACCTACTGGTGTTTGCATTGCATTATCAATATTCAAATATAGGTAGGAGTGTATCTATGTATCATTATGTACCATACACATAATGCACTTATAAAAAATCAAAACAATCATAATCATTTCATTCAAAGTTAAAATGAATGAAAATAAAAGGTTTAAAAAAGGATGCTCGATCAATTGAGTAAAATATAATAATTGATTGTTAATTTAAAAACCGTAATAATTGGTTAGAATTTGAGACGGGAAATCAGTAATAAATCAATCACCGTATAGCATTGTTAATTTTAACGACGAACCAAACTCCGAGCCGTCGAATTTGAATGAAATTAAAAAAGTTCGGAGCGCCATCTTAGTTTTTGCTTTCGATATTTCCATATTGAAATTGTGACTCCTAATAATCGAGGAAGATAATATTTTATACATTTTCAACTTGAAAAATGACTGGCGAGAATTTATTTTTAGATATATAATTTGATTTTTGGTCGACGTCCACAAGAAGCTTATGTTTGTGAAAGAGCTCTATTGGTTCTTTGGTTTGTTTTGATAGGAAAGTTTTACGGTGTTCCGGAAAAATTTTAATTTTCCACAAAGAATCAAAATCCGAGTTTTGTTCTTCGTTTAATTTAATTTGGAGGGAAATGATATTATCGACTCTTTTTACGAAACTAATCATAGTTTACTGGTCAACCTATCAAGGTTTAATGCTTTTTTCGCTGTTTTTTAATAAGTTATTAGAGTAATAGTAGCCACAGATTTGCTGAGTGGTATCCCTGTCCAGCACACATACTATAGTCAACCACATAATATAATACCTGTTTTTTTTTTTTATACTTGTACAAACGTGACCATACATACCTACTTACCTCTTTTATAAATTGTAATTTTTATTTAATTGTTTTTGTTCATTGTAAGTTATTTTGATGTTTTTGCCTTGTATTTTTGTGTGCTGGATTAAATGTATTTTCTTTCTTTCTAATACAAACTCATACTCCCATAATAAACTTTGGTGAAAAGCTTAGATAAAGAGCCGTAATAATATCTTTCTTTAACCAAATGGGGTTGTTCTGTGGCGCCTCTCTTCTTAAAACAGATAACTCGCAGTAAAATGCTTTCTTGACCTACTGTGTCGTAAGTGATATAAATTTGACAGTAAGCTGTTCATTACCCCATTAACAAGTTGGGTACACAAAAGCCTTCAACGCACGAGTTAGGAGCCCTAACTCTAGCCCAGACTAAGCTGAGCCAAGTTGACTAAGTTAATAAAATATTGCGGTGTAAGTTACATCGTGTGCTAAGTTTGTAATTGGATAATTTTAAGTCCTGTATTTAATGTTATTGGTGCGAAGTTTAGGGAACGATTGTTTTCTTTGTAGGGTATAGAAATACTTTTTATGTGTTGTTTAAATTAAAAGGTTTGTTATGGATAGGATGTTTACCTTGTTACACATGAATGTAAAAAATGTCTAAATGTTTATTTTTAAGCGTGATTTTTTTAAAGTGAAGTCTAGTCTTATCTAGAGAAGTCTAATCTTTATTTTTGCAATAATATTCGTAAAATTATTAAATTTATTCAACTACTGCAAATTAGAATCAATCCTCATTATTATTTACTGTGTGTTTATTAAAACGCACAAGTTCAGGAAAAATTGAATACAAAGTTAAAAAATAACACGTGCGTCAATTTATTTCATACAGATAAACACTTTTTAACAAAAAGCATGCTCTTTTTTACTAACGTTTTATTTTCACGATACGAAAGCTTCACAATTTCAATTATAAAAGTCGTGCACTATACAGTATACATGAGTGAATTTACAATACGTATTCCAAGATACAAAATATAAAAGGTTTTGTTAAATGCAATCTTTTCTCCGGCCTCTTTTGTCAATGGCCATTCGCTAATTTCCCTGAGGCATTAGGAAATCGACTTTTTAAATTGTAACGAGACGCTTGAATTACAAAAATTCGTCATTCCGCATTCATTCAGTTGGGATCGTCACGTAATATAGCTTATTTAAATGTTTTAATATTATTGACATTTGGATTGACTGTTAATTTGGGATCTGTTTTAATGGGTTTAATCGCAGTGTCTTTCGGTGAGTGATGATATTATTGTTTTTAAAATAAGGGTTTTATGTTTGCTACTTCTCGACTGTTCTAGCAACAGTTCTAAGACGCAATATCGTGGGTTTTCTAAGGAAGTAATCTATTATTAATTGTTATTATTGGTTCATAGATGTTGACGATGTTGTATGTATATTATATAATTATATCATAATTTTGACTTCTTTGAATTCATGTTCAAATATATGCAAAAAAATTCTCCTTAACTCCATAATTTGACAACCATTTTGTCCCCAAAAATAAAAAGGTACAAACCGAATATTCATACACTTAACAAGCTGATACTTGAGATGGGAAACTTTAAAATTTTCGCCAGCTTTTTTACTCAAAGACGTTGGGAAAGTTCTCGCATCTTAATTTGATCCAAATGCATCGTCAATGAGTGCCATGAATCCATTATGGCGACAGCTTCTCATTTAAGGCTTCCAATTTGACTAGATAATTAAAATATCATTTGGAAATCCTGAGAGTACGAGCAAAGAACTACTAATGCATCGTAATTGGATCTAGATGTATTAGACATTGTTAAATGATATTATGATAATAACAACAAAATATTGAAACTTGATTTTTTTTTCTTTAAAAATATAATATAAAGTTGCTCGGAGACATGCTTGCCCAGTACCAACATTTTGACATTTTCGTAGATAGGTAATTTGACTTTATTTATTCGTTACGCCATTTATTATCTCGATGGCAATTGCTATTATAGTAATCCAATTAAATATTATATTTGTAATCTGTCTAATTTTTTCTATTTCTATGAATTTTCTTACTGTTGAACTATCTATCATATTTTATTATATCTGAAATTATTATTATTGAAGTAAAACTTCTTTAGGCGCGACTAGGGAGTAACTCAGATTTTTTTTCTGACGGAAGTAACGCTTACTATAGTCTGCGTAGTTTCCGCCATTTAAAAATAATAATTCTGATTGGTTGTAAGTATAATATGTCATATACTACACGCTTCTTGACTTATACGCCAGCTAGTGGC
>CAJQZN010029927.1:0-15302 GCA_907164685.1 Colias eurytheme | reverse complement strand
ACCGTCTGTTGTATACGTAGTATATTATTATTAGTCTGTGGTATAAGTATGGATGAAGGTACAAACATTGAAAAAAATGTTAATGAAATAATCAAAATCCAAATTACTTAAAATAACCGTAAATAATATAGAAGATGTAAAAAAAAAAACAAAGTGAAATGAAACGTAATAGATTGACAGTGACAAATGTTTAACCAATGAGCAGCTGTTCTCTATCAATTTGAAGTTTGAACTTTGTCATACATTTTTATGTCAAATGTCCATCATTCATCATTGTTACGAATTGCGATATGAAAAAGCTGAATGTATTTTTAAAATTCAAGTGATTATACTGTGAAAAAATTAAATAGAATCGTGTAAATAAATCATTCCATTATGTTATAGTTGTAGTATTATGTAGATTAAGTCACCTGTGCTATATTATTTACAAAGTTAAATTGTGTATATCTATTGCACGTAGAATTCGTTACGCTTACAGTGATTTTCAGTGTTTCATACAGTAAAGACGTATCAAAGGTCTAAAAAATGAAATTCGCTGAACATCTAAGCGCACATATAACGCCCGAGTGGCGGAAACAGTATATAAACTATGAGGTGAGTATTTTATATTAAAACTAAAAAAGGGTTCAAGAACGTGAATTTATATCATTTGATAAGTTATTAAGTAAATAAATGATCACGATATAATATTTCTGCGACGACCTTTATCGTGAATTGTTTCGCTTTAAATATAAATTAAGGCTATTTTATATCTATGCAAAATAATCCATTGTATTAAGTTGTTATTGTTTATTTATGGTTATTACACATTATTATTAGTCACATGTCCTGTATATGAAATTGATAGATGTTATCAAATATTTTACCTGAGTGAACATGTAGGTATTTGCATTTGATACTAAAATATAATAAACATTTTGATAAACCTTATCTATTGAGTTATTTGAATAATCCAGGTGCTATTACTTCTAACTGGATGAGATTGTATGATAAAGCTTATTAACATCATTTGAATTATTTTAATTATTTTTTCATATTGTACTTTAAATAAAATAACAATAATAATTACTAGGATTTATAAAGAAAAATATTAATTTTAAGCAATAGTTTTTCAATACAATATTAAAAGCTTATAATAATTATATTCATTATCATTTTATTAAGATTCTTAAATTTCAAACTTGTAGGTATTTGTTCTAGTACTGTCCCAATCAAATTGTTCATCATCATCATCATCATCATGAACATAGCAAATGAGCAGACACAAATATTGTTATGAAGTGTATTCTTTTATTTTATGAATTTTGATAAAAAAGAATATGCGAAAACCGCTGAACTGATTATGATGAAACTTGGTAATGGGGTAGCCTGTAGCTTATGTACCAGAATAAAGTAAAAGCTATTAATATACTTGCTTTTGCTTGCTGGTAAAGTTAGTATATTATATTAATTAATGAAATTTAAGTTTAACTTGTTTTAACTGTTTTAAATAAATAGGAAATGAAGGCGATGTTATACACAGCAGTAGAAGAGGCTCCATCGGCTGAGAATGTTGAACCAGAGGTGCTTTCAAGGCACTTTGCAAACTTTGATGAAACTTTTTTCCACTATTGCGATGAAGAGCTGAAGAAAATTAACACATTTTATTCAGGTATTTTATTAATTATTGGTTATCTATATACATACACAAACAGCGCTCTGTGGTTTCACCCGCGTGGCTCCGCTTCTGTTGGTCTTAGCCTGCTGATATATAGACTATAGCCATCCTTGATAAATGGGCTATCTAACACCGAAATAATTTTTCAAATCGGACCAGTAGTTCCTGAGTTTAGCGCGTTCAAACAAACAAACTCATCAGCTAAATAATATTATATACATAGTATAGATTGGTTATCTATATACATACATATACATATGGTTCAGTATACTGAAAATGTAAATTATAAAATAACAATATAATATAAGGAAAACTTGTATGATACTGTGATCAAGTTCATCAAGACAAGTTATTATTGTAGTATAACATTTTATTTTAATGTATTTGGCATTTACAATAGCAAAATACCTACACTAGATTAAAATTTTGTGTGCGATATATTATGGAAAAAAGTTTTGAACATACAATTACTATTTGTTGTAATTTCAAATAATATTTTTAATATAAAAAAAATTAAATGGTTTTCAAATATATAATAGGAAATCTCTTTAACACTAATTAACATTGCTAGACAAAATTCTATGTTTTACAATCTAAAAATATGAGGAAAATAATTTTGTATTTTTGTTAAAACTATGCTAGCTGCCAAAAGTATAAAAAATATGTTCGTCATTGTATTTTAAACTTTCAATTCGGACAAATTTGTTTTGGTTTGGTGACATCTCATTGTTAGTTTTTGTTACCTACCCAATCGAGCTTCATATATTACATTTAATATTTATTAAGATGTATATTTGTTTGTTCAAACAAGGTAATCTCAAAAACTACCAGGTCTAATTATAAAATTAGTTTTGTGATGGTTAAAGCTCTTTAAAGCCTATAGGCTAAACAACATGCTACCCGCGTCCACATAGCGGAGCTTCAAGTAAAAAAAATTGCTTATGTCTATTTTTTTCCTTTAAGAGCAGACGACGTTGCATTGATCTAGATTCTAGTAGTAATAATATAAACTAATATGTATTTAAATTTCACCTCTTGTTAAATATAACAAAACTTCAGAAAAAAAAAATATTTCTCGTCTTTTTTTAGAAAAGTTAGCAGAGGCTACAAGAAAGTATGCAACGTTACAAAGTGAATTGAAATCGAGATTCGACACAATAAAACCCAAGAGTGGGGGTGACAACAAAAAGGCGATCCCCAGAAGGAAAATACAGGAATTAAAGTTGGCGTTTAGTGAATTTTACCTTAGTTTAATATTGTTACAAAATTATCAGAATTTAAATTATACAGGATTTAGAAAAATATTGAAGAAGCATGATAAGGTTTGTTGTTGTTTATTTTATATGTATTCTGTTCGTAAATCGTAAGTAATTAAAACTTTGAATTATTGAATTGTTATACAATTTTCAAATAGCAGTTTATCAGACGAATAACGCAATACATTTTGTAGTATATTATGTGACAAATGATAAATTATTGTGTTTATTGTTATGCCATTTACATATACTAATATGTTTTAGGTTCAAAATAAAAATTACAAAATACAAAACAAAATAAATAATTTTGCTAAGTATGTGTAGTAAAATTATGTACTACAAATTAAAATTTTACAAACTATACATATTAAATTTTAATTTTTATTATTATTTACCAACAGTTATTAAATGTGAGTAATGGCGCCCAATGGCGGGCGGAACATGTCGAAACATCGCACTTTTATACAAACAAAGATATAGATCGATTGATCAGCGATACTGAAGCGACCGTTACTAATGATCTGGAAGGTAAGATAAAAAATATTCCAAATTCAATTCCCTTATAAAAAAAAATGGCGCGAATTTTTAATGTGCGAATAATGGAAAAAGAATATTCCAAGTTTAAATTACCCGCAAAAATACGCATTTTTGTCTTTGCGAATATGAAGAAAAAACATGATTGATTAAAAATAAAGAAAAATCCCGAATTCGTATTTAATACACCCACAAATTACATTTTTGTAACTCATATTTAAATTTTTTCATTTAAGGCGGAGACAGACAGAAAGCGATGAAAAAGCTTCGCGTACCACCGTTAGGTGAACAACAGAGTCCTTGGACGACGTTCAAAGTCGGTCTCTTTTCTGGATCATTCATAGTTCTGTCTATCACAGTTGTGTTATCTGGTGAGTAAATAGATACTTTTTATCTTTTATTAAGGCTCTTTCATACTGATCCAGTGTGATCATTTTTTATTTATCATGTTGTTAAAAAAAAGTTTGCAACAAAATTACGCTCGTAAATCATGAATTAAACTATACAGGGTGTCCCACTATTGGTATACTAAGCGCGAAGGGACTTGTAGTTTTGCATTCACTGATCACGTAAAAAATACTTAAACAACAAAATTACGCCAAAAATTTTTTGCTTAATTTTTCCTTAAAATCCATGTTTTCGTCTCTAGCTTCGCGCAGCCGCATATAATCTTAAACGATAGCTCACGTTCGGGTGGCAAAGTTGAGCGGGTTGCTTGTTAGGGGTGTACACATCTAGAGTTTTAAGAATTCATCTATTGGTCAAAAAAATTCGTCTGGAATTTTATAAGTATTTTTTACGTACTCAGCGTATGCAAAACTATAACCTCCTTGGGGCTTAGTATACCGTTGCTGGGACACCCTGTATACATAATATGAAATTGCATTAAATTAATTCAGACGAATTTAAGTACATATATTGAACGCAATCGGTTTTGTTACAAGAAGTTGAATCTACACTCTTTATAAAAATATGTCGAATCAATTTAAAAAAATGGGTGCTTGAAATATTTTTTTTCATCAATATTCTTTATCTTGTACCTAAGTACCTATCTACATACCTAAAGAAGTTATAATATTATAAAATCACGCTTATTAGATACTTTCGTAAACATTTTCAAGAGTGAAAGCTGTACACATTCCATTATTTGTATAGGATAGATTGTTATCCTAAAAAATAAGAGCGAGCGCGCACGAGCAACTTTGTCTCCGCAACTATTTTGTCTCCGCAACTATTTTGTCTCTCCCACCTATGGGCTAGTATGAAAGTGCGCGCACGTAGCGACGCAACTCCCCATACAAATTGATGGGAGAGACAAAATAGTTGCGGAGACAAAGTTGCTCGTGCGCGCTAGCTCTAAGAGGCATAAATCAAATCTTTCGACCACAAAAGTTACACCGTTTCTTATCTTATTTCTATGCTAATTTTTACAACCCGTAAAGTTTTCTTTATTAGGTAGGTTCTAACTAAACAGATATAATAAATTATTTCATCGTAAACTACAACAATAAAGTAATAAATTAAGATCTCATCGTAGTTTCGTATGACGAAATGCACATAGATTATAAATTGTGCCACAAACTATTTCTTATCTATGCACAGTTTAACCGTGGACGGTACAGATAAAATAGAATTTCATCAGTGTTTGAATTTAAATGTTTATTCTGTTTTGCATTGAATATACTTAGGAATATACGCTGCAGTTACGTATTTGTTCTAAGATTAAAATTAATTTGCTTTATGGTTTTATCTATTACTGAAGTTGGTTATTCTAGGCTGTTTGTATTTGAATAGATACCTATATGCTATAGGACAACTTAACATGGGAGTTTTTAATAAATTTTTAAACATCATCCATGGGTAATAAATAATAAGACATGAATAAGGCACGAATTACTTTTATAAGCGACGATATAAAGGGCATGTCGGAAAAGTGTAATTTATTATCGTACTTTTATACGAGACATCCATTTTTTTTATATTTTTAATGCTACGCAACATAAGAAATCCACAAAAGCATTCAATATTCTTTTAAATAGTACTGTCAACCTAAAATAAAAATATGTTTCGTTCAAAAGCTGTTACGAAATCGTTAGATCACGTTTTTACAAAGCATCGAACGTCATGTTTGAAGAGCGATTCGATATAATTTATAAATTACCTATGCTCAATGTTGTGTTACATTAAAATGCTCTATTCTATCAGCACCTTTAGTTACCAAAAAACATCTATGTAACAAGCCCTTAAAATATGTTCTTTTTCAGCGCTCTTCCACGATGCGGCAACAGAAAACTTCAAAACGGCCTTCCGATTGTACCGCGGGCCATTTCTATTTGTCGAATTCATATTCCTTATAGGAATAAACGTATATGGTTGGCGCAGTTCTGGCGTCAACCATGTTTTAATTTTCGAATTAGATCCAAGAAAACATCTATCCGAACAGCATTTGATGGAATTAGCGGCGATATTTGGGGTCGTCTGGGCGTTGAGTATACTCAGTTTTATATACAGTGCGAGTTTGAGTATACCGCCGTTTGTCAATCCGTTAGCGCTAGTGTTGATTATGCTGGCGTTTTTGATGAACCCCTTTAGAGTGTTTCGGCATGAAGCGAGGTTCTGGTTTTTGAGGATATGTGTAAGTTTTTTTTAGTTATACATAGTAACAAGTAGCATTTTTTTAATCTCGTGGTTTCAGTGCCTTAAAGATATAATTGCAATGTTATTATATTAAAATCTAAAAGAAGATACAAATAGAAATACTAGCACAGTAAAAAACTGCTTGCAATCAGATAATAACTTCTCGTAAGAAAATGACTATTACAAATTTTTAAAAACAATACTTACTTATCACATTTTTTGCTATAAACATACAATTTCTTTTATAAAAGACTAGAATCTAGATAATCATGAACATGTTGCAGTAAATATATACACTGTTTTTCAAGTCGGTTAATTACTTACTAATACTTTGGTTAGTTATAAACTTTTAGTAAATAACTTACAGGGTCGTATTCTAGCCGCTCCCTTCATGCCGGTGCTATTCGCGGACTTCTGGCTCGCGGACCAGTGGAACTCTTTTGTCTATGCTTTCCTGGATTTTCACTATTTGGTCTCGTTCTATGTGGCCGGTGCCGATTGGTTTATAGTTAATGGTGAGTTTATTTCGTAATACGACACAATACTCTTGTTACCACGATCAGAAAAGAAAGGAAGAAAAACATTTATTTCAAAGACTACCTTCTTGTTACCACGATCAGAAAAGAAAGAAGAAAAAACATTTATTTCAAATACAAAGTTGTTTTGAAAAGCAAAAATAAAAGCATATAAAATTCACAAGCAAAATAAAATTTATGGCTCTGAACATACTTCATATTTGTCAATTGTCTCCATTTTATACTGATGACTTCGCCCGCTCTGTCTAAAACATATTAAATTATATACTAAAACCTTCCTCTTGAATCACTCTATCTATTAAAAAAAAACCGCATCAAAATCCGTTGCGTAGTTTTAAAGATTTAAGCATAGGGACATAGGGACAGAGAAAGCAACTTTGTTTTATACTATGTAGTGATTTTCTCTGTTCACTGCACATGTTCATACAATACATTGATAATAACAGAAATGCTTTATTGATCTTTCTTTACTTTCGTCACACCCCGGACACTCCATACAAAATGATCGTTTTGACAGTCACACTGTAGAGACTGCAAATGTGTGTGTTAACGCTTTATGGTTGGCACATTTGTGACTAGCGTAAAAAAAATTCGCGTTTTTCTGATGAAATACATCCGTAAACAGCACAATATCTAACCATTTTCTACGAAAAACGATAATCACAAATCCAAAATAATAAAATTACTTGTAAGTCAATTTGATTAATGTTGTCAATCTTCGTTGCGTATCGTCCTTGCAGAAAAATATGGCCCATTTTATGTCTGATCGCGCGGGGGTGAGGTAAGTTTAATTTTGGCGGGAGGCGGAGAGTGTCCGTTCTGTAGCGTTTAGCTACTATTATGTATTCTGTGCTTTCGTGTAAATCGTAGTGCGTTCGCGTAATTGTGAAAATTGAATTGTGTGTTTTTGAAATTGAACATTTAAATAATTAGACTAATCAATGGATAGAATGTATTAGCCACATAATATTGTAATTAAAACATCTATAATTTGTAACTACATTCTTGTAAATAAATATAATTTGAAATTTGAAATTTCAGATACGTTCGAATCAACAAAATGGTTCCTAATATCTCGAGCCATAGTAAACATTATCCCGGCTTGGACTCGTTTCTGGCAATGTCTCCGGCGTTACCGGGATAGTAAGGAGGCGTTCCCGCATCTCGTGAACGCCGGGAAATATTCAACTACCTTCTTTGTAGTGCTTTTTTCTACTATGCGGACTATGTATAAGGGTAAGGAGTAAAACTAGAAGTAGCGATTTAACCCTAATACATTAAGGGCCGATTTTTCAATCCTTGGTTAAAAATTATCCTTCCAATAAAGAATATATTACACGAACATTTTAAAATGTCACCTGTAAACTGTCAAATAAGGACAATTAGAATACAATTTTGAAATGGTAGTTTAATACGTTATTCGATGAATATGTTTTAACCAAGGATTTAAAAATTAGCCCTAAAAAGTATTAGGGTTTTCTTTTCATAAGTAAGTGATTGTGCAAGTATCAGATAAGCTTCGAAAAATATTATTATCTTCTTGAATCTGGTCATGATTACTATTAGACCAAATTAATAATAATAATTCATTTATTCATAGAAAAATCATCCATTTATTAGTACAAATATTTACGAAAAAGTGTAAAAATAATTTTATAAAATAAAAATAATTTTAGACGGTTTGGTCACTTAAAACGTTATGGGCACATCCTGCTTATATTTTAAACGAAAGTATATATGAGAGACCTTATGAACAAAAACAGAATTTAAAGACATTCACATTCCATTTTTGTTTGTTTATCTGCAACTTATACCGCTCGTCACCATATGACATATTATAAAAAAATGTGTGCGTGTACTAGTGTACACACGTAAGAAGTGAAACTTCTTTATGACCTTATTTTTCAAAAAATAATTTACTATATGCAACTTTACAGAAATACGTCAACACGCGTGGTAGGGATAAGAAAAAGATGGCGCGTAACGGAAATATGTCACGCGTAACGAAAAAATGTTACACTGAATTTTTTTCCAACCCCGATAAAGAAGTTTCACTTCAAAAAATGATTAAGGGCCGATTTTTCAATGCTTGGTTAAAACTTATCCGTCCAACTAGCTTTCCGCCTGCCGCTTCGCCCGCATTTTAAAAAAAAAACCCGCATAGTTCCCGTTCCCGTGGGATTTCCGGGATAAAACCTAGCCTATGTCACTCAGAAATGATGTAGCTTTCCAACAGTGAAAGAATTTTTCAAATCTGCCAAGTAGTTTCGGAGCCTATTCAATTCATACAAACAAACAAACAAAAAATCAAACCTTTCCTCTTTATAATATTTGTATAGATAAAGTATTACACGATAATATTAAAATGTCACGTAAATTGTCAAATACGGACAATTAGAATTCGTTTTTAAAATGGTAGTTTTATGCATTATACGAGTACGACGAATAAGTTTTATCCAAGGATAAAAAAATCAGCCCCTAATCTTTTAACTTTTTAGCGGAATACGAGAACCCATACGACAATCCGTTCCTATACGCGTGGCTTGGCTGCCAATTCATATCCTCGTGCTACACATACACGTGGGATGTTAAAATGGACTGGGGGTTGTTCACTGCGGGCCTGCAAGCGGAGAACAGCTTGCTGAGGGAGGAGATCGTGTATAGTGTTGGGGTGAGTATAGCTGATTATATAAATATGTTTATTAAAAAACTAGCTTACCGCCCGCGGCTTCGCCCGCTTTGTCTAAAACCTAATCTATACTAATATTATAAAGCTGAACAGTTTGTTTGTTTAAACGTGCTAATCTCAGGAACTACTAGTCCGATTTGAAAAATTCTTTCGGTGTTAGATAGCCCATTTATCGAGGAAGGCTATAGGCTATATATCATCACGCTAAAACCAACAGGAGCCACACGGGTGAAACCGCGAAGCGCAGCTAGTAAATTATATACTAAAACCTTTCTCTTTAATTACTCTATCTATTACAAAAAACCTCATCAAAATCCGTTGCGTAGTTTTAAAGATTTAAGCATACATAAGGACATAGGAACAGAGAAAGCGACTTTGTTTTATACTATGTAGTGAAGTCGATCTTCGTATTTGACGGCACTTCGCATTTATATTATATATGTATAGTTAGCTGTTGCCCGCAGCTTCTGTAAAACTTAATAACTAAAATTAATATGGTTATTAGCGCTGCGGGAGTGGTACGAAATGTGGCTAATAAGATACATTTTACTTCAGTTGTCTCTTTTTCGCTCACGATAGTTGAATCGTGCCATCTCACTTTGACGGCTGATCGTGTGTGCGTTAGGCCCTGCGCAGACGGCACCCTTTTTGTTCGATCGAGTCTTCGGCGCACAAAAAGTCTGCATGGCGCGCAAAAAGTCGGTCGCGGATTTTTCACAGACTCAACGCACACGACGCACATCTTCGATCATTTTGTCGGCAGAGCTGTAGGGACGTAGACGCTATGGAAATCGTGCAGAGATCGCGAAGTATTATTTTGTACATGAAGTACAGAAAAAGAAAAAGAAGTGCGCGGTGTGGTCTGCCCGAATTACACGATTTTTTGTGCGCCGGACTTTTTGCGCGTCGTGTGCGTTACTGCATATAATTTCATAGGTTCTATTTTCACAGACTAAAAAGTGCGTCACGAATAGTCTGTCGTCTGTGCAGGGCCTAAGTGTGCCGTTTCTGAGGATCGAATGTTGTGTTGATAATGTTTTAAATTGTCCGAAATGATGTAATGCCACATGGATTTCGGGTTTGATGATTCAGTGGTACATATTTCGCAATAAAAGGTAGCCTATGTTCTTTCTCAGGGTCTAAAGATTATCTGTGCCAAATTTCATCAAAATCGGTCCAGTAGTTTATGCGTGAAAACCATACATACATACATACAAACCTTTCCTCTTTATAATATTAGTATAGATTATTTCTTAAATATTTTAATTTTTCTTTCAGTTCTACTATTTTGCGATCATAGAAGACTTTGTGTTGCGTTTCATTTGGGCGCCGGCGTTCTACTTAACTGAGAATAAAATACTTAGTTCTGAAACCGTCATATCTGTATTGGCACCTCTTGAAGTTTTCAGGTAAGAGGATATTAAAGTTTTAACATGATTAAATTTAGGTCATTAACGTACAAAAAGAAACGAAACTCACAAAAACGCTAAAAATTGTCTTAAACAAAACTCTGCTTACATATCTATTAGGCAGAGTTTTCTAATGAGCGTAGACAATAGACTTTAAACTTTACTATGTACCACGAAATAAGCTGTTAAGTTGTATGAACGTAACGTATACGAAACACCACATACATTATTTATGAGTCTAGTTGCTTATAGTATGTACAAATCATATGTATTATTCTATTAAGGGCTGATTTTTCAATCCTTGGTTAAAACTTATTCGTCAAATAATGTATAAAACTACCATTTTAAAAATGTATTCTAATTGCCCGTATTTGACAGTTTACATGACAATTTAATATTATCGTGTAATACTTTATTGGATGGATAAGTTTTATCCAAGCATTGAAAAATCGGCCCTTATGGTAATAATATCATAAATAGAATAATATTAATACATAATGTTTAAAGTTATTTTTTTAATCAATTGTGTTTTCCAACAAGTTTCATACAAATTGTGAGTCAAGTTGTCTATAATTTCTTCGATATATCTACAAATTTGTTGAAATAACAAAATTTAGAGCTATTTTTTGTTTAATTACTGGCGCCTTCCAACTAGACGCTTCGGTAATAACTACATTTAGAGCTATTTCATTTAAAAAAAGACGGGTTGCACTGGGGGAGTGCCGGCAGAAGTGAAAACTTGTTTATTAACGTTGAGCATGTTTGATATTTTGGAATGGTATCCGTCTTACGCTTTTTCGATCAGGTCACGTGTCCTGACGCGAGTTTAAGATTTTATACCCATTACAGAAAAAGTGCTCAACGCCGCTAAAGAAGTTTTCACTTCAATAAATACTCTTTATCTCCACGCAGACGCTTCATATGGAACTATTTCCGTCTCGAGAACGAGCACCTCAACAACTGCGGCAAGTTCCGAGCCGTTCGTGATATATCCGTCGCGCCGTTGGATTCATCTGATCAAGCGCTGATTCTGCGCATGATGGACCTGCCCGATGGAGTGCATAACAGGTGACGTTACTACTGTCAGCAGCCCCCCTAGACAAGTGGCTTTCTATTAGCGTAAAGTTCAATAGAATAGATTATGAATGTATGAGATTGACGTAATCAATCGTCGTCGTCGTCGTAATCAAATGTCAATCTCATACATTCATAATCTATTCTATTGAACTTTACGCTAATAGAAAGCCACTTGTCTATGGGGGGCAGCACTAACACTGGCAATTTTGACGACACCAATATTATCATCATAACTTCTACACTAACGATTTCAATATTGACGGCATCACCAACAATATCGAAGTTATCACCATTATCATCACCAACACTATCAATATCCACGTTATCACCATCACCAATATTATCGACTTCATCACCGACAATATCATGTTAAAAAAAAAGTTCCTGTACAGGGTCAAATGACCTTACAGCTCTTTATATCAAGAATTCGATGAAATTAAGATGATTATTGGTATACATTTAAAAAAACAATTATTTTTTGACGGCATTGCTTTTAATAGTACTTTTGAGTGCTAGATAATGTTTTGGAACCGAAGCCGTACTTAGTCAAATGACCCCCTGGAGTGGGGAAAGAGAGGGGATTACAACTCTCGATTTTTTCCCCTTGTCCCCATGATTTTTGTACGGCGTTGCGGAATAATGGATTAAAAGCAGTATAGCAATAGTATGACACAGATGCCGTACATGGTCAAATGACCAAATTTACCCCCGGTAACTCTCGGAAATTAAATAAAAATTCCGACTTGGTGGACCACCATTTTTGTACGGCACTGAGCGGTTTCTTATTATTTTTAATGGATCTATCGATGGTTAAGAATGCCGTACAAAAATATATGACCAAAATTTACCGAGTCTACCTGAACTTTTCAATTCTCATCTGCACTCAGTTGGACAGCTTACAAGTGACGGCATAGTGATGAATCTTATTATTTTTTGCTCTTCTATCGTTCTAGATATGTCCCCTGGTGGTTCATTTGACCCATATTTTTTTCCTATGCGGGCTTGTAGTCTATAACTTCTATATTATCTTTTCAGAGCCACAAAGAAAAAGAACCCGAAAAAGATAAAAGAGAACGACAGAAAGCCGCTGCTCAAGAAGGAATCCATTCAAGACATTCAACTCGAATTAGATTTATCCTCCAAAATGTTGTAACCAACTGTGATATATAGTGTACTTGATATTTTGTTTATAAGCGATATTATGAGTATTATTAAATATATTTCTATTAAATGTGGTTGAGTTTCTCTTATGTACATACATATATTTTTATTTATATATTAATCACAATCTTAATATAAAATATAAATCTCGTGACACAATGTTTGTCCTCAATGGACTCCTAAACCACTTAACCGATTATAATAAAATTCGCACACCATGTGCAGTTTGATCCAACTTGAGAGATAGGATAGTTTTAACATGTAGGTACCACGGGCGAAGCCGGGGCGGACCGCTAGTAGGTTATAAAAGTCATTTCTGTGTCTGTCTGTTCGCGGTAAACTCCATAACTAATTTACCGATTTTCATTCTGTTTTCACCAATGATAATGTGATTCTCGAGGTTACTTACACTACACTTATTAGATAAAATTTAACTTAGTTTACAAAGAATTGTTAAAACCAGACCATCACATATTATTTTAAAATGGAGGAAAAGGTAAAATGAAAGCTTCAATGTTAATAGCAGTTTTATTTTGTAAACAACATCACAATAAAAATATATAAATACATCATCTTTTTAATTAAAATTAATTCGTTTTAACTTTTTATGAACCAAAGAGATACAGTTGGAGATTTTTAAACAGTTTTTTTTTTAAATATTTTTAACACATAGTAATCAAACTATGAACAATAAGCAAACAATCACAAGAATACTGAAATCTTATTTTTTTATGAAATATTGAAATTCAAGTAATTTCACAACATTTATTAAAGTACGAAATAAATATTTAACGCACAACAACGTGACTTACAACATTCTCTCTTATAGTAAGTAATAACAGTGTTAAAAGCATTTCCACATATCGACGACATCGAGTCTCGTACCTTGAAAAAAAAAAACTTTTATAAGCATGTTTAAAAAGTTCTAATTGAATTTGCAGAATAATGCTTATTAAAGTGAAACTTTTATTACATCGTCTCAAACTGTTTGGTCTGTGTAGCGCATGTCGCGTGTATCGACCGTCACGCGACATGCGCTACACAAAGCAGTGTTCGGAACCGTTCGAACAGTTTCACTTTTACCGTGGTTTCATAAAACCACACAACATTTTCTTATTTTGTTTTTGTTAAAAACAGGCTAACTTGTGATAAATTCCAAATAACCTTTAATCTATATTCAATATTCCATCACATAATATAAATAAGCACAATATTCAATTTTTTATCCGTAAAAAAAAAACATTTCCAGGATATTCAGTTTTTATTAGTACCTACTACATAGGATCATTGACCATTGTTTAAGTTACCTTTCATGACTAAATTATTAGAAAAATATCAATCGCAAAATCTTTTTCTTATTAATAACAATTGACGACGCGGTTGGCGCAGTGGTAAAGTAACTGCCTACTGAGCCGACGGTCCCGGGTTCGATCCCCGGTCAGGGCAAATATTTGTGTGGTGAACTCAATTATTTGTTCTTGAGTCTGGGTGTTAGTATCTATACAGGGTGTCCCACTATTGGTATACTAGGCGCGAAGGGACTTGTAGTTTTGCATATACTGATCACGTAAAAAATACTTAAACAACAAAATTACACCAAAAAATTTTTGCTACATTTTTCCTGAAAATCCATGTTTTCTTCTCTAACTACGCGCAGCCGGCATATACCGCTTCGCTAATGTGAGCATTTTGTCTATGAAAATTGAAAACATAATCTTAAACGATAGGTCACGAGCTGGTAGCAAATCTGGGCGGGTTGATTGTTATGGGTGTACACATAGAGTTTTAATTATTCATCTAATTGAAAAAAAAATGCGTCTGGAATTTTATAAGTATTTTTTACGTACTTAGCGTATGCAAAACTATAACCTCCTTTCAGCTTAGTATACCAACAGTGGGACACCCTGTATATATGTATTTATTAAATATTATATTTATCGTCGCCTAGTACCCACAACACAAGCCTTAATTGAGCTTACTGTGGGACTAGGTCGATTTGGGTAGTCCTATAATATTATTTATTTTATTATTATTCATTTACTAATAAAATATCATACCTAAGACCGTAACGCCTGCAACCGTGTCTGCATTTCATCTAGTTCGCTCTCATCTGGTTCTTGCGTCTCTTGACTTGTGGAGGGCGCTCCAACCGCGGTGGAGGGAGCTCCAACCGCCGTGGGAGGCGCCGGCGCTTCGCCCAGCTTGCCTTGTGTGAGCTCCCATAGCACCTGTGTAATATGAGTTAGGCTAATAATTGTATCGTAATATTCAAGACATATCTGTTGTAACGAATTTGTTACACAAAACGTCACTGAGGCTTTAGAAATGCCACATCATTTTAAATTA
>CAJQZN010029926.1:0-22032 GCA_907164685.1 Colias eurytheme | reverse complement strand
AGCAATCTTTACTTGCACGCTGTGCAAGCGGCTGGGCCGGAATTGTTACGGCTTCGAGCAGCTGTTTTGGGGAATCCCAGTCCGCTGTCTCGACCACTGCCTATTGGAGATGTGTATTCTTGTGTTAAGTGTGAGAAGATGTTCAGTACTCCACATGGGCTGGAGGTGCATGCGAGGAGATCCCATAATGGAAAGCGGCCATTCGCTTGCGAACTCTGTAGCAAGACTTTTGGACATGAAATTAGCCTTAGTCAACATAGGTTAGTAAATATTATTTATAGTGGTTATACAAATAGTTAAATCTACCCATTTAAAACTTTATTCTTCAATTGATCAATAGATAATAATTACACGCATTATCATTTGCTGTTGAAAGGTTCGATCATTTTTTTTATAAACTGCAAAACTTTCAGCAAATAAATGCTCAACTTTTTATAACAAAAACTTGTATAGTTTGTTGTGCGCACATGTTAAATGTGTTTTGTTATTGTTCCCCTATCACCATCAATTTGTTCTTTGGTTTCTAAGCCTATTAATTCTGTTCGAAATATTTTACGTTATATTATTAATACTAACACTCAACAAGCTAATATAATTGGCCTTTGCCAGGGCTGTGCACAGCGTGGAGAAAGTGTTCGAATGCAAGCAGTGCGGGAAGACGTTCAAGCGGTCGAGCACCCTATCTACCCACCTCCTCATACACTCTGACACCAGGCCTTACCCCTGCCAGTACTGCGGCAAGAGATTCCACCAGAAATCTGATATGAAAAAGCATACTTATATACATACTGGTAAGTTTTTTTGAATGAGACAAATTGGTTTACATTTGTAGTGTGACCTGCACAAACTTTGCGAAATCGATTTTTGTGAAAGTGATAGTGACAGGGAAAAAATATTCTTTAGAATTTCAGACATTAAAATTAATTAGTCAAGTCACAT
The DNA here is from genome assembly GCA_907164685.1 of Colias eurytheme. Lineage (NCBI taxonomy): Eukaryota > Metazoa > Arthropoda > Insecta > Lepidoptera > Pieridae > Colias > Colias eurytheme. The sequence goes on along the minus strand of CAJQZN010029926.1, from coordinate 21,093 downwards.
TGAAGTTGAACCCATACTAATTGATTAATTTCCTTTAAATTTTATAGGTGAAATAATAGAAATAATGATAGTCAAATAGTTTACAAATAGTGACCATAATAATAAATAAAAATAAATCGAAAATTTTTAAATGAAACATACATCCAAAGCAATGCTCTAAAAACTTAACTATTAAAATTTAAACGAAATCTTGCAATTAATAAATCATAATCCTACCTAACACACTAAACACTCCACAAAGGCCAGAACATAAAACAACAATTACTCAACATATTACGCAAATAGCACCACAATAATTCAGAACAAACTCCTTTAAGAGGTCCATTTACAATATAATTCTCGGAGACTCTGTCAAAACATCTTAAGCTCCCCCTCACAATAATTAATGTGCATTAACACCTAAGACGAGGGGCGTTTTATAATTGTAGACGGGGTGAAACGCTTTGCGGTTATGTACTAAGGATACACTGCTTTGACGACGTTCAAATTTGTAAGGATATCACTGCCTACTGTTGTAGCTACAGTTTTTACTAAGCAGTTGTAGAAAATAAAGGTAGAAGTTAAATAATTGATCAATTGAGATTGTTTTGAGTAGTGTGAGTTGATAAAAGGACAAGAACATAGCAACAACACATCTCGTAAGGATAAAAATTAAAAAAAAGGATGCAAATAAAGTTGTGGGTGAATATTTCGTGCCATATGAACGTAATAATATGAATTACAGGTTTAATACTGATAAATACAAAACCATACAGTTTGATAGTGCTGCTAAAGACTTAGAGACAAAACAAAAAATAATAATACCATCATGACTTTGTTTACGTCCGACATCTTATATGTAGGTATTCAGAGTCACTTCACAACAACCAAAATTTAAAGTGCTTTACGGACTCTTTCTTACCTCGTTGAGATTGTACATGAATATAATATAATGTGGTCGGCTCATTTCACTAGGATTCGCACTCTGGTATATTATAGCTAAACCTCAGGTTTTAGTAGCGGTTTTCGTATTACAGTACGGTTATGATAGTTTCAGTGAGGCGTAAATTAATATAATAGTTGACAATTATTTGCCCGATACCATTGTAATGTGTTTGTTTAAATTCTTTTAAGTCTAAAATGCATTCTTTTCGTTATAATATGCTTTCTAATCCATACTAATATTATAAATGCGAAAGTAACTCTGTCTGTCTGTCTGTTACTCAATCACGCCTAAACTACTGAACCAATTTGCATGAAATTTGGTATGGAGATATTTTGATACCCGAGAAAGGACATAGGCTACTTTTTATTGCGAAATATGTACCACGGGCGAAGCCGGGGCGGACCACTAGTAATCTATATTTAGATAACTTTGTCAATTACGCCTATGTATTTAATATTATGTTAGGATAAATTATAGTCCTTTTCACCTATGATGATTCCTGTGACACTTCATCGTGTTCCGAATTACGAATTTTATGTTTAAAAAGTCAAAATAATTTTAGTGCATAATATTTTTATTTTATGGCGGCATTATTACCAAAAATATAAAAATGAAACATCTTAAGCTTATAAATCAAAAACAGTATTGTTTAGTTTAATATAATGAAAAATAAAATAAAATAACACAAAAATATAATACCTATGCAATTCATGTACATGAAATGGATCGTTGAAAAATCATAGAGTTGGAAAATCATATAATCGGCGCCCATCTTGTGATCGTTTGTCAATCGAGTCAATCGTCTGTACGAGTGCGTCAGCCTTGTATACAAGTTGCATTTTTATATTGATACTTTACGTGGTATTCTGTTATTGTTACTAATTGTTATTGTTGACTTTTTGTTGCTGTTGTTTGCTAGGTTTCCTTAGTTAATTGTTGGCGAAATGCCGAAAAAACTAATTTTGGTACTTAATTCAAATCGATTTCATTTCCATATAGAATATTATCGATTATCGGAAACAATTGATACGATTTCAGTAACCGACATCTCTACACGTGTCAAAAATCGATGTGTCACAGAAATCATCTTAGGTGGAAAGGACTATAGTTTAAGTAGGAGTACCAGATTTTTAACGTTTCATACCTATATTACTTACTTTACCATAAGGTATACATATTCAATTTAGAATATTGAGTTACCATCTATTCATACCTATATAACATCTTTCTTATAAATATCTACAGATTAAACCTATAATACGATAATCAAAACGACAAATCGTTACAATACTAAAAGCCTGCAACCCTTCGCCATCCGATGTTTGATACGATTTACCTACCGTGAAGCCTTGGGATGAATAATTCAACTTATGGTCCCTTGTTTCCTTAATAATGACATCCACTGTTGGGGGCCGATGTTACATAGCTCTGAAGATAGTTGGAAAACATAAAAACTGTTTAACCTATGGGCAAGTTGCACGTGTATTTAATTCAAAATAATATGTATTGATAACATTAAAAGGAAGAAGGTAATAACAGTTAATGTAATTTGTTTACTCATGTTTAGTTCTGCAATATTGAAAAAAGACTCTATCGCAATCATTTTCGTGATTCGTCGTCGTTCGTCTTCGTGTTTATATTCAATAGAACTAAAAGCAAATTGTACTATATTAAATCTGAAAACACTATAATCCCTTTTATAATAGCTATATAAACTACTAAGCCTACAATAACACTACATAACAATCGATTTTCAACCACTCTATACAGATTTCGTATAGTATATAAGGAGATAACACCTCCATCTTTGAAAGTACCTACTCCCGTTCAGTTCATTTAAGATTAGGGTGGTTCGTGATTCAGACGCATAGATTCACAGTTTTATAGCCTCCCACGAGTGTGAAAGGGATGGCAGATAACACAATAGCAGACGATAGGGACAGACGGTTTAGGGTTAGTGCATTTATGTTTTCAATTGCTTGACGTTGGAGATCGTATGTGTTTCGATATAGACTGAATGAATAAATAAATAATAAGATTTTGCTGTGGTCTGAAAGAAATACGTTTGGAGTAGACATTGTTTATGTTGAAAATAGTTGAAATTAATGTATTTTTATCAATCATTTTCTAATCATCAAAAATGTACATCAAAAATGGTACAATTGATCATTGTACATCAAAAATGGTACAATTGAAAAGATTTTAAAGATAAAGTGAAAGAAACATAAGGTTTTAAATTACGAGTAAAAGACGAAAAATACAACGCTATATTATATATTACATATGTAAATTCAAAATGACTTTAACCATCCAAATGTGATATACAAACATACACCAGTACCTGATCCCTCAGTAAATAATTCACAATATTACCCTGGCATAGTTGCGAACGGTGTTTTAATCAGTGTCCCAACTTCTTGATTAATGCGCCCCTAACAATTTATCGTGAAAATTTTATAATTACGTGCTAAATTAAGTGGAAGATTAGTCAATGTCGAGTTGAAACCGCGAGCTGCGATCTGTCACCCGTTCTAATTTTATTGGGTTTCAAGTTTGTTATCAATGATGTTTAAAAGTTTTGTGGTTTTGATGTGTTGGTGTCGTGAATGATTTTCATTGCCTTGATATTTGTTTTATTTATTTTTTTATTAATTTGAAGCAATACATTGAAGTGAAGTAAAATAATTTTGTGATGACAATAAAAATAAAACCACCACGCGTTATTGCTAACTATTATGCAATTTTCACAGATTTTGGTCAAAAATATCCTTAACATTAGTTATTTTCTAAATTCAAATTCAAATTTTACACTCCTGAAAAATATAATATAATAGTGCATTTACCTCAATGACATTTTAATTTGTGCGTGCAAAAAATAAAAATAAACGTCCAAGTCTACATTTGAAATGCAGTCTACGTTTAAGAAGACCTCGCAAAAATGGCCACCAGTCAGGGATGAATAAAAATTCGAAATTAAAGTGCTTGAATAATCGTCTGACGGTCGGATCATGAATGTTTGATTGCCTGAATGCTATTAGAGCAATTTTTTAAAACTCTTCCTTCTCTTAATTAGTCAGGGGATAAACAAGAGGCACATTAGCTCTCTGTATAATTACGAAGCGGGAATATTTCTTGCTTTTATTTTTCTCTTTACCGCGGCTTGCGGTGAAAATTCAGAAGCATTTGCAAATTGGTTCCACTGTTATGTGATCAGGCTTTTTAATTAGAAATCTGATTATTGGTTACATTTGAGGTATTAAATGGAATTGTGGTCGAGTTAAACTGTAAAATGTAAAATAGAATTGTGTGTTTTTAACAAATTTTACTTGTAAAATTGATGGATATAGTGATACATAATAGTGGTCAGCTTTTTATAAGGACAATAAAATGGATATGATCAATTAAAAAATGATCGTCTGACGAACCAAGTCATCCTTTCTTCATTTCACAAATTCAATTTTATAAAAGTAAAAAAGTCGTTTAACACAAACTTTTATAAAACCAAAAGGCCAGCGAATTTCCATTCAAAAAAGATTGTAAGGAACAAAATTAAGAATATAAAACACTTCATAATTGCGATTCTCGAGCCAAACGATCAACTTTTATCTCACAGGCCCACTGATTACTTTTTAAAACCTTTCCTTGGAAATAAAACGGCATCATTGCTTTAAAATTTCTTTTATTTGGTAGTTCGATTGTTGGGGATCCCTGAGAAAAAATAACGAGACTTTCCTGCTGATTGTAATAATATGAAAATGAGATTTGGGAAAATCGATACGGGACTTATTAAAAGTCGGAAATATATACTTATAAAGTTATCAATCGCAATACTTGTATGTTTAAAATTGCACTATTGATTGATAGCTAAATTTCTTTCCTATAAATAAAAACAGACTTGAATAAGAAAGAAATCATAACAAAATCGATACTGTTCGTAAAGATAGAAGAAATACGACACAAACAATTCTATAACTAACGGTCCAATCTCTCAAAACCAATTCGCCGTACAAGATTCTAGTCTTAAAGTATTCTGTCCACACAACCTTCGGGGTGGAAATCTAAGCGCGCCATAAGGAAGAGGGGGAGGTCAAGGGGGGGCGGGAGTGAATCAAGGAGTGCTACGTGCCTCGAGTTTAATTAAAGACTGAGGACGTAGGGTACTTCGATTTTAGTGGCGTTTTCTTTTAATTCTCTCAACGCTATGTTCTGTTTGTAATCTGCTAATAGATAATGTGATTTGATAGTTGTTTCGCTTATGCTGAATACTTATAGTAATGTGTTTAGTATTTTAATACAAATGGGTATAATATTTTGCAGTTGTAGCCTAATTAAGCTTATGTCCGGAAGCTGTAATTTTCCTTAATGTTAGTGGTCGATATGAAGTACTAATCATTGTCTAGAGTTTCGATAATGTTATTAAATTTGGGTAATAATATTATATGAAATATCTTGTTATTGTTTCTCGTTAATGATGTCCTACAATTTATTTTTATTTTCTTCATGAATATTGCTAGTTTTACCTTACACACTGATAATTTAGGATATTGGATTAAGGCACACGATGACGTATTCAACAATAAAATTCCGAAACAAAAACAGAACGCTGAGGAGCTGTCAGATTTATTTCCAGAATTTTCGTCGCACGTAACTCGATATGCGCGACTCGAGGGATGATAAGAGAAATCTCTTCGTGATTTTTTCACACGCGAAAAACTGTCACTTGAATTTGTACATCGCACTTTCCCATACAGCATTAGGTGGTCCCGGGAGAGAGGGATAATTAAATTAATGTCCTCAGCCCTCTTTTGGCCCCGCGTTTCGTGCTGGTAATATGACACCTGCATCGTTTCCACTTGGTACTGATGATTTCTTTGTTGTTGGTATTTTCTTAGTATTGATTAGATAGTTTTCACCTGGTGTATATTGTGGGTTACCTTATTAGTAGTGTTTCTGTTCTATAGAATTATAGGTACCTACTCGTTTCTGTATTTAGTACCTAATAGTGAAGAATAAGATGAAGAATAAACTTGATTCATTTTCAGCCAGTTTCATTTTACAGGAATATTTTCTTGAAAAAAAAAGACAAAGATTTTGACTCGATTTTTTTCTGCGCAACTGATTTTAAGTGACAGTTAAAACTTTGGCATAGTAGGTACTTTAAAAAAAATCGTCATTTGCGATTTTATCAAAACTTGCACTACCACACTCGGACGTTTTTCTTCACGCTCGCGCTCCTACAAACTTACACAAAACAAACTCAACCAAACTCATCAATTAAAACATGACAATTCCATCAAGTGATCAGGTCAATATCTGATTTTTTACCACAACCACTCCTCCATAACGAGCTATGAAACCCGAACCGCGTGGCATCGCACGCGGCATCTAATTCAATAAACACATTATCACGATTAGCTACTGAGACCCCCCGCTGCGTCTAAAACGAGCCCAGAGGGCCGAGTGCAGCTCCCTGAGGTACGCCTGATTCCGACTGATTTGCCCGTATTAATATATCCCATTCAAATGACCCTGTCCGTTGGTACATGGAGAAAGTGTGTTAGAACATTTGGGTAATAAACTGTTATGTCAGTAATTTACATTAAGTCAAAGGCTTGATAGAGGTCAAGAAGAAAATTTTTGTTTCTCAAATATAGTGTCAGTAATGTGACAAATTCGTTAAAAATAATTTATAACTAGATAATGATACCCTTACCTTTCTTTTTTGCAGCTTCATATATTCATTATAAAAGAATAACGTAATCACTGCCTAATGCCTACCCTCATTCTTCTATCGATTACCAAATGATGTCACGAAAATATTAAAAACAACAACTAAAACAATCAATGACTCTAATTTCAAAAAAGCTCCCATACTTTTAAATCGTATTACAAACAAACGCATCCTTTTTAAACAAAGTTGAATTAATTGAACAGTCATTCATAAAACAAAGTTATTATCAAACTTCCGATTCTATTTAAAAACTCCTACTGCATTGTATAAACACGTATAATGAATCATAATGAGTATCAATTATTATGACCTATAATACTAATGTTGCTGTTAAAAATAAAAACTTGATGAAGCAAATGAAATTGGCAGTGTTTCAGTCCTAGTTAGCTTTAGCACTGAGTTAAATTCGAAACAAAAATTAACTGTCTGAATATTTTTAGATTTTTTTGAAATTGGAATTAAAACAAAAGACGCATTATTTAAAAACTCATTACTCATCTGTTTTAAAAAGTAACAATTTGAGGGCCACGTCATCATCGGGTTTATGCTTTTATAACCTTTATTCTCAATCACTAAGGTTCAAAGTCCAATTGCTATGAAACTATGAAGGGTGACCTTTAATTTTTTTATATTAAGATCTAAATTGGGGTTCATTTAAAACTGGTAGCAATGCATTCTGGGTCACGTGCATAGCGCGTGTCATACACCGGCACTCTGTGATTATTTAAACAATAAATTTAATTTTAATCCGATACTGACGTTTTATTGAAATGCACTATTATTACGCCATCTGGTGAAAATAATTGCGTTCTCTGTTAAATCAGTAAATACTGTTCAATAATGTATTTCGTAGTAAGTTAGCTTCGCTTGTTATCTAAAATCTAAGTCTAAACGTAGAAAAAAAATTCTATTATTTTAAATTTTACAGTGTCAAAAGCACAAAATTTATTGTGTCACACATCTGTCAATTAAGAAATTATCCTTTATCAAACAAGATAACTTTTTTAAATAAACTCCATGCTGGTTTTAAAAATAAACCTCACATTCGATAATCAAATTGTTCGTGTTTTGATTGGCCAGTGCGCGCCGCGCGCTTTTCAAGTGTTATGATTCGTCGATGACAATGGCGGCAGCTGTCAAGTGCTTTCACAGAGGCACTGGCTTCCAACCATACAGCCAACACTGCAGTACTATAATGTGACGTAATAAGTTCTAAAATTCAGTAGCAAATTCAATTGACAGGTCAGATGTGCATAAAGTGTTTGAGTGTAAGGAAAATATTGCCAAATGTTTATGAAATCTTGTTTTTACAGTAGCTAAACAAAGTAAAGCTTCATTATAGCGAGACGACATTTATTTTTATATTGTTATCTTCTGCTATTCCTTTAAGATTTTCTCCGTTCTCGGCACGTAGGCCACACGTGCCTTAGCGAGGCAGATTTGCAGTGGGCGGGGGCATTGACCTCCATACCTAACGCTGTAATCTGAAGGAGAATAGTCAGCAATTTTCGTTGAAATTTTCTGCTATACTTTGTCAGAAATGTTTTGCGCATTATTTAGAGAAATCCTTGCTTCTTTAAAAAATATAGAAGCTTGGTAAATAAAGTGGATGACCGTATGTACAATAAATTTTATATAATATGTAAGTTATTCGATAATAAAAAAGTAATTCTGTAACAAAACTTTATTAATTAAAACAATTCTAATTCTTCATGGTATATTGCTTAATTATGCACTTATTTTAAAATTATGTCAAAAAATATAGCGTGTAGATAAACGATAACAAAATATATAAGATAGTGTAGATGTTGTACATTATCTATCTCTATAATAGTCAACCCTTTAAGCGGTTGAAAGGCAATTTATTTTGTCATACTTACAGTATTAGATTTGACGCGTAATAACCGGGATTAGCGGTGTAGGGTGTCAAATTGTTTGAATTCAATATCAATAGGGCATTGTGAAGGTATTATCTCGAAATATATTTAAGCTCTATCTGTGATATTAAAAAAAATGCTCATATTATGGTGGTGAAATTTACGACTAACACAAATTTTTATTGGACAAATAGGTACATGGTGATTGGTGATCATGATTTTCTCTATTTAAACGTTGAAAATAAATGAATAAATAACTTCCCTCATAGTACAATGATTAGCACATTCATGTAACATAAACTAAGTCTAAAGTCCGATTGCCAGTGAAGACTAAAAAAATGTCTTAGAACGCAGAAGTCATTTCATCTATATGCTTTTATGTCAGAACTCAGAGCAAGCAAAAGGCCCTGATGTTAAGTCACACCATGTCCATAAATACTAGTAAAACTGGTCTACCTATATACAATCCAAAATTTCCCAGATAGGACTTAAGTAAAAAAACAACTGACCATCGCACCCAATCGTCTAATGTTATCCTTAACATTCGCAGCGCCCGCCACTTAATAACTGCAAATTGGTGGCGTCTAATCCACTTAACAGTTGACTAGCGAGAGCCCTCGACTGCACTCGACCGCACCCCGCCCAGCAATTGTTTGTGCCGCACTTGTTCATTCATTTATGTTGTATTTATAAATGTGTTGCTTCATAATGTTTGTTATTCAATGTGTTGGTCGGAAAATCGGTTTGTGAAGTGCTGTTACGGTTTAGTGGGTATATGCGGGTATATGCGTGTACCAAGTTTGCAGGCAGTTTTGATAGGAAAATGGGAGAAATGCATACGACTTCATCAATGTTATTCTAGCATTCTTTGAAATAAGTTAACTAACTATAAATAAAATGACGTTAAAACCTTTAAAAATCAATTAAAAAAACACATTACATTAATTTTTTAATAATTTCTATCGTCTATTCAAAGTAGATACTAAGTTTTTAAGATTATCATTAAGAAAACCTTTCACTACCACAAACTAACCCAACATAATTGTACAAAATCTATCTACAAATAGCAAAGCTACAAAACAGCATCAAGTATTAAACACAACCTTTTCGCACCTCGTAATCAAGTGTTAGTCGTAACATAAAATGGCCGACGTTTGGCGGGAAGCGGTCAAGTATGCAGTAAGATTGTCCCAACGGGATTGTTCAAAACAATTCGAGAATGTACGAGTCACTTCTGTAGAAGCGGGTATGTCGCAGTCACTTCACTTATTGCGATGTTCGGGAGAATTATACGGATGGAATTTTGGGATTTTGCGAGCAGACGAACATTATAGTTGCGGTGCTAAATATCGGATGACTGTTGTTGCATTTTACATGGACGTTCTAATGGCGCGCACATTTTGAATTTGGAATGTTGTGCGTTCTAGAACGTTGAATTGTTTTAGGTATGTATCTGTATTTTTAAGGCGAATGTTCATCTTATTCGATGTAGGTATTATTTTATAGTCTGTGCAGTGTGCATAGCGATTGTCATTATATGAATGAAATTTTTTATTAACTGTAATTCATTTCAAGGAAAATTGGCTTGCTCGATAGGAAGTTGTATTAATATAGTGTATGTTTACTCTTGATTGACGTCATACTCATTATAATTATTTACTATTACAATAACGAACATATTTGAATTAATGCAATTAATACCGATTGTGTTTTGTAAAAGCGCATACGAGTAAATGCAAGGACACTCAGACACATTTATGTAATGTTTGCCTGAAGCTATGATGAACTTATTTATGATATAACTTATTTAATATTTATCCTATTATGTGGAATCAATGTATTTACAAGATTTATATACTTCCAGTTTTGGATGCGGTATATTACCACTCTCTACACTACACTTAATTCCTCAATACCAGATCCGTTGTTCGTAGCTCGTTTATCGAGGATCGCCCGGAATGCCACCGTCACCCCCGTTATTGCTTCGCGACAATTGATGTTTGCTACCCCTTACTTGCTTTCAATATTTGGTCTAGCCATTGTCTCCAACTATTTAATAAACGTCCCTCAGTTAACTATGGTATTATTTTAAGTCAAGATGGAAGGTACTAGTCATTCTTGTAATATTTGTAGTGGTGACTTTGTAAAAACGTCATTTCTAATTTAATTTGCAATTATTTTCGATTTTCTGTATATTCAATTCTATATAATGAAAATTACCACAATTATTAATGTACCTAATGATTATTTGATAAAGACACAATATGTGTAAAATAATATAAGGCATGTATGCACATAATACAATGATTTAGTTCGAAGAAGAAAAAATAATAGAATTCAATTTAATGATTTTATTCAACTAAAAACAGAATAAATTAAATTTGTATGAGTACGTAGGTAATTTAGTTATTTCTTCATGCTAAGAAGTATTAATTTTATTCTTACGTAGAACATTAAATGTACCCTCAGCCTAACCAGCCATTAACCTTCACAATTTGCACTACCCAATCAATCAAATCCCGCCCCACATCCCCAAGATATAGAGTCCAAATCCGCATAACTCATTTGTTGAATCAAATAGGTACTTCTTACAAAAATATTCGCTCATCTGATTTCAACGGAACATCCCCGAGGGTCGTGGAATTAACGAATTTGTCAACTGTCAACGCAGGAATCTTATTAGTTTTCCGTGGGTTACCGATGCGCTTACCTTTGGATGTTTTTCGTTGAAATAAAAGGTACTTTTTATGGAGGATTTTTCATGATGAACATTTTTCAAAAATGCGCCTATAGAAATTATAAATAGGAAGTTATACACCTAGGTGCAAGCTGATCTTCTAAAATTTACTATACCTATTCGTTCACTTGGATAACTCTTGCCGTATTTTACAAACGACGACGGCTAAGTTCGATAGGTACATTGCAATCCAAACATAGATTCGGATTTTACGGTGTCGCATCAATTCGATGGATATGGATATTCGGTTGCACATTCGTGAACTGTATTTTGTTAATTTACATAGGTAATTCTGTATTTCAAAAGCACATAAAAATATTATATAGTACATTTCTAACAGACATTTAAATTATTGCTCACACTTTTATGTTTATCAAATGTAAATCATGCATCTCGTCCACAAACAAACATCGGTATGACTCACATTAAACGTAAATCATATACAAAATTATAAAAATTGCCAACATCCAGTCACGTAAGCCATACAGTTTTAGAGCGGGTGCCCAGCTTCCAATAAATCTTCTTTCTAAGTGGCATTTACACAGCACATATCTTTTGGAAGCAGGAGTCGTAAATGTCTGCTGAGTGACCCTCAACTCACTGTTAAATGACAATAGGTTGTGAGCGTTACATTTTTCATTTGTTCAGGTTTGTGTTTGGGAATGACGCAAATCTAATGATTAAAAAAAGGTCTATTTATGGAATTTTAGTGAAACTAGTAAGAATTTTAAATTAAATCTTAATGTTCGATTTAATAATCTACTATATTATAAAAATAAGTCGGGTTTTCCTCCCTGACGCTATAACTCCAGAACACACGAACCGATTTCCACGGTTTTGCATTCGTTGGAGAGGTCTCGGGCTCCGTGAGGTTTACCTATACTCTATAGCAAAGAAAAGGTGTCTCTGGTGGCGAAACGGAATTCGCCCGATTTGCTAGTTTATTTATAAATACAGATATAAAAATTGATAAAGCATACTAAATGACTGTCATTTTAACGCGACGATCTTAGGCAATGATTATAATCACATAATTGTTTGAATATGAAATGTATAAACAATACAGACTCCTAATTCTTATTTCAGTGTTGTATTTACCACTAAAACATAACCTGTCGTATGAAATATCTTTATAGCTACTATAGCTACTTACCTTTCTGTAAAAGCAATCTATTCCCGCAGGAATATTTAATTCCAAGACTCACTTCATTATTCGATAATTCAACGTCAATATTATCATTATCAGCGAAAGTATCTTATTCTGTCCCGCCCTTCAAGAGAATGCTTTATCCAATCCCAAAGTCTGTTTGTCGACATCTTGAAACAAGATTGTTTCCACTATAAAAGATCCCTGCCTCTTTACTAGATTATTTAATAGATTCAGGAAATATTGATTTAACCTAATTTTTTCTGAAGGTGTAAATTTATGGTTGCAGGTGTATATTGAATGAATACTTATCTACATTATGCTTGCCTGATCTTGCAATAATTTATTTATTAGCTTAAACTTAAACTTTAAGGGTTTACCTACCTACTATTGTTAAGATTATGGTATATGTATCTTGTATCGTAAAAGTTTGCAGTATGAACAATAAAAACTCCATAAACCAAACTCTTAACATTCCTACCAATTTTTGATGAATTCCAACCTGTCCATAGAAACACGAATACGCCCAGAACAACACCATTTTCATGCAATCCTTGAAGGACCACATCAACTATCACACACAAACTTGTATGCGACATCATTTATAACGCTAAAAATAAACCCAACCCAACTCATACCTTCGCGGTCACCCACTAGGAGGGAAGGGGAGGGGGGATACAGAATCACGCCGGCCTTGCGGATTTGTTAACGTATACATTTTTACTCTAACGTGTACAATATTCCTTTTGATGTGTATCTTTTGGTGATACAGGGTTGGAAGATAGGCGTGGATTAGAGGGAGATCTTTTTTAAATAAGTTTATAATGGTTATATTTTGGTAACGCATTACTAAATTAGTTATGCTTTTAGCAATAAGAAACAGGAATTCGCAAAGGTAGTCGAATTTAGATAAAAACATAGGCAGACCTTAGCAAAATGCAATAATTTTACAATGCTGCTACAATTTTAGAGGCAGTGGCATAACAATATTCTTAACTTACAAGAATCCAAAGAGCGTGTATGCCAAGCACATGTGCCGGAACTGAAACTTCTTTGGCAACATTGAAAAATACCAAAATCGTCGCCTTACTCCATGACGTGACGGTATTGCCATTACGAGACCTTTAAATTTTACGCGTCAAAGAAGTTTCACTTCAAAAATAAAAGTACTTGTTATTTTCAACTATGTAGTTCCTAGTAATAAGGTTTTTAAAAGACCAATCCTGTATGTAATAGAATTTCACGTATGAATAACAATCATATTCTTAAACCAAATCTAAAGAGAAACACAACCCGTCTTGATACCGTCTGAAAACGTGTGTTGAAACTATAGATTCTGTACATCGACAAAACACTTAGGGACTCAGGTGCAATATTTAGAGTGCATTGCTATCTCTATACAATATGCAGTTCGTTTATATTCAGGGTGACATTGTTTAGAAACAAATTTGATGGAACCTTCTGGAAAGTTTGGTAGACACCTTGGAGAAAATACTAGTAAAGAACGTGACAAATCACTTCATTTTTGGGATACCTACTTGAAGTTCATCTTTTAATACATATAAGAAAATTTAATCAACGTGCCCATCACCAGCATTTATAAGTAAAATTGTAAAATATTTTTCAACCTAAAATACAATTCAATCAGAACTTTCATATTCTCAAGTCTTATTTCGTACAGACTTCCTATACGTCTCTACAAAATAAATTATTAAAAAATCAATCCCACGTGGTAGTGATTCACAGCACTTAAATAATACATAGTACAATATTTCGTAAAATCTTACCGCGCGAGCACTTTAAGTCGAGAAGCATATATTTAATTCAGTGCCGTAAAGTACGTCCCCATAAAAATCCCGTTCATGATACTGTGCAGATGAGACGCCAGGCCCGGATTGTATAATTTAATTATATTAATGTCTCCTTTATTGGGAATCTCGAGTTTACTGTTCTGATAATGGCCGTAATGATTTGTCGGTTATGCGTTGCGTACAGATTGCTATTTCGATTATGAGATTAGTTCTGTTTTAGCGTGTTTTTGGTGCAGGTTGGAGAGTAAGAGTATAATATTTTATGTGGGTAGAATTTTAGTATGATTATAATTATTGATTATTTTGTAAAATGGTATTTTAAATTAACACGGATTTACTTGATAATTGAAAATAAGATATAAAATGAAAATGTATCCAAAAAACTAAAAAGTATATATAATAATAATTGCATTAATATGTTTAATTATAAATATCTACTTAATTTTATTCAATAATAATTTTATTATAAATAACTTACTTTTAAACCTATTCTTATCTAACGCTAGATACCTAAACATTTAAATAGTAGAATCACAAAAATATGTACAAAATATGTTGATAATATGCCTTCTGTTTCCCATATAGGTACCATTTAGTTTTTTTTTTATACAAACGTATTCAAAATTTATTAATCATACGTAAAACACTCATATTTTCCAACTAAACTAGTCCAGTCTTGCGAATCCGCGCCTGTTCACAACGGAAGATGGCCGGGCGCAGAATTTACGGTTATCGCCTGCCGGGATACCTTCAATCACGGGATTCTTAATGCTTAACGCTCTAGCCTCCATCGAGCTGGCACTGAAAAACATTATACTTACGTACCTATTATTTATATATCATTCTAGTGACGTCATATTTCGTTTAGGCACAGAATAATAACTAGTACCTAGCTGTTTAGGTTTAAAATGCAGGGTTTATTAGTCGTTTGGAAGACGTTTGTTGATGGCATGCACTTTCGCAATTTTGATGACTATGATATGATTTGAAAGCTTGAAAAATACCTAGATACGTTATAGAAGTAAGTTAATAATAGATAAAGTTTTATAATTATTGTCATGTTTTGGTTATTATGTCGAACACAAGTAGATAAGTAAAGTAGGTTTATGGAAAAACCTATGTTGAAAAAACCTATGGAAAAACCTATGTTGATATTATATGGACAGTTTCAATAACTTTTTAATACTCAAATTAAAGATTTATTACATACTTATAAAATCTCGTAACATCAGCGTTTCGCTTGTTTCAGTACCTACTGCGCAGTTATCTGTAATAGCCGAGTTAACTGAAACGCCAGTTAAAATGTTACTACCCTCCAGATTCTTTTTATTTTTAGGAGAGCTTTTAGGGCTCTGGAGATTAGATATCCTAATGAATACTTAGGTAGAACAAGAGAGTTTTTAATTATTATCTATTGAACAGCGATACGGACAAATTTTTAAATTTTAATGAGAATAAGTAGATATATTGTGGGATATAGATAATGAAGGCTCTTTCTTATAAACGAAATTTTAATAGTTCACTTTTAAACTAGTACAGATGATTAAAAACGTATTAAAATGAACATGATCATTATTTTAAGGTCTATCCAGCTAAGGGTTAAAATTTTCCAATCACTAAAATTATCAAGAAAGATCCTGTTGGATTAAATCCTCATACCAATATCAAACATTTTTACTTGATCGTGAATACAGTAACTTTCATAATCATCTCATAACTCTCAAGAATACAGAACTCAAAATTCTCAAAACATTACAAAACCTCAAGGAAAATAAACCGCATCTCAACGGCAAAATCTTCCTTATACAGACTCCTTCAAACTGAGATCTCAATGAATCGTCGATAACCGACCCGAGGGAGTCTTGCGAACAATTACGGGCACCCCCTCGTAATTACGCTCTTGCGAAGATTTTACGCACTTCCGCGTATTACGTGAACGTTGTGATATTTTGATTTGGTAATATCATGTAGAGTGTGATATTTATAACTATTAATATCTAGAGCGACAAAACTAAAGAAAAATGGCTCCTAAGTGTTAGTTATCAGTAAGTGAAATATATATAATGTATTAATTTATAACTTATACGGTCTACTACCTAGTACGTAAGTTTTCAAATCGAATAAATATCACATTAAAATCGAATCCAAAGCTCTCCTTTCTCATAAAATATGTACCTAGGTATATTGTCTGAATTTACATTATTTTATACAATGTAGATACCTATTTATCATAGGTATATTTTCAACCTGTAACCGTAAAGATACAACATGAAAGAAACTTGCAATACGTCCCACATATCAACATAACAAAAACACACAGCCTCACGAATAACATGAGCGAAAACAGCAACAAAAGAGCATCTAAAAATCTGCTATCAAAGATGGAGTAACGAGCCTCAGCTCTGATTTCCAATTCAAAGGAAAATTGCGATCCATAACGCGAGGGGGGTCCCCCCGTTGCTATGCAACGCGGGGAGGAGTCGCTGAAATCACGGCCAATCGCACGACAGATATAAATTGGTGCGTCATACTGTCGTGCAAAGAGAGGAGGTACCTCTCGTTCCCTCTAATGAAGTCGCCGCGGACCCCTTGATTGAAGCGGCCCTTTTTCAAAATACCTAATTGTTAGGTATCGGTGCGCTGCCGTGATTTGTTCTTGATACTGCTGGAAGGGCCAATGATGTAACCTTTGGACTATGATTGTATGATATAGTTGTGTAATTGAGCTGGTAATATTGATACTTTGACATTTATTCGATTGGATGTAACTTGCCTTTTCTACACCTCGTTAAAATAATTACAGTTTTTTAAGGTAAACAAACGATATAAGTACCTACATAATTAACACTGTTGTAAACTATAATAAATCGAACTAGTTAACATATAATTCATTAAGTAATTTTTTACTCATATTTTGTATTACATAGCCTATCATTATTATGTACTATGAACATGCAAGTTTAATTTACGGGAAAAATTTTCGTTGAATTTTTCACAACCCTAACGACAGGTCGACAATCTTCAGTACACGACGGATAAAACTAAGCAATAACCATATCCGCAGAATCACGATACATAAACCCGTAATATCCGGGTATGCCCGGGCGATAAATTGTCCGGCCGGTATCCGCCACGCATCCGTAATGCGGCCCCGACTTGGCACAGATTACGCGGACGTGTATTAATACGCGGACGTGCCCGGATATCCGCATATTCAGGGCTGTCGACACTATGAAATCATGGTCTTGAGATTACACATAGTTCTGAAAATATTACTAGCCAGCTACGAAATAGTCGTATAATATGATTATCAGCAGAATTTTTCTTTTTACGTCTATCTAACGACTTATTTTCTGATCCTCGTTTACATGTTTAATTTATATGATGCACACTAGGTATATTATATAGCATAATGAAAGTCGTATTTTAAATAATAACTTCCTCACACATTTAGCTATAGGTACTTGATGAAATAATAATAATTGAATGTTTATTTAACCCTTTACTTTCCGACCTACCTAATATAACATAATATTATAATCTTTAAAACTACCATCTTGGCTTCATTAGGTAATTCTGAGCTATCTATAAGGTTCATTTAAACATACACGTGACGAGCAGTTGACAGCCCTGCACCCTAACCCATTCCCCGTGTCAGCGGATCGATACCCGGATATCCGGAGCACGGATTATCCGGACCTTTCCATTGGAACGTCAGGGTGATTGCGATAGCCATCATATCTATAAATATCTTGATGTAAAATGAACTGGAATTTATATTCCTAATACAGCTGATTATATAATATAAGAAATGGGAATAAACTTATTTTTACACGTTTTTTTTTACTTTCTTATAAGTAATATTTAAGTATAATATCACTACATAGGATACGTATAAAGCAGTATATCTGTATGTATGTATGCTTATAGATCTTTAAAACTACACAATGGATTTTGATGCAGATTTTTTTAATAGATATAGGTAGTAATTCAAGAGGAAGGTATTAGGTTTTAGACAAAACGAGTGAAACCGCGGGTGGAAAGCTAGTAACAAATACCTAATTCAAAAAAATCAATGAATTTTCCTCCATTCATAAAAGGATTGATTGCTTTAATTTATTACCTTTAATTTACGGGTTTTATTTACGCGTTGTTCCTCAATGTTAATTTTAGAATTTTAGATTTTATTAAAGAATATTTTATCCTTCCTTTTGAATATTGCCTTGTACTATATAATTTTATTTTCATACAATTGTTGGCTTTATAGGAATTTCCTCCATAATATAACAACATTTCCGTATTTCTAATGCTTAATAAACATTACTGTAGGTAGATACTTTAATAGAGAAAAGCTCCATTAGTCTATTATAATTAGAAGTAACTAATTAATGCAAAAAAAAACGTATATAGATCAGCAAAATATTCTGCCTTAAATTTTCAAATACTTACACAATTATAATTAGACTTAGGTAGCACATGCGGAAATAAAACAAAGTAATAAAGAAAGAGAACAACAAATTATCAGCAAAACTTCATAATTCCACACCTACCTACTCCTTTTTAACTATACCCAATTCAATACTTCGTAATTCTAATTACACGTCTTCCCTTTTTAATCCACTTCATTGTCCACAGGTGAAAAGCCGCACAAATGCCAAGTGTGTGGCAAGGCCTTCAGCCAGTCATCGAACCTGATCACCCATTCCCGCAAGCACACGGGCTTCAAGCCATTTGCCTGTGAGCTGTGTGGACGCGCCTTTCAGCGTAAAGTGGACTTGCGGAGACATAGAGAGACGCAGCACGCTGATCTGCGTAATGCGCAGCATATGCCTACGCATACAGATGTCCATGCTATGCACCCGGATATGCACGTACCGGATCATAGGATAGGTGAGTTTTTAGTATATTATTGGTACTTTAATTGATAGCTGATTTGGTTGATACTGGATCACTTTCATCGTCTGTGATATCCTGATCCCTTTCGCACATTCGAAAGAATACCTAGCAATTTTTCGAATATTATGTGCATGCACATTTTACATCATAATCAAAATTCCTTGATATTGCAGGAAACTCAGAAATAAACAGAACTAATAACTCAGAAGTAAAGCTTGGCGATCTGTGAACAAAATAAAGTTAAATATGTATGTGTTTGTGCATTTTTATAGATGTATGGCTTAGTATACACCTTCATTGTCCACTCGTCAAAACAGTTCACATTTAACATGGCACATAATAATATAACATAACCCTTTTAAAATGGCGCCTTCCAAAAACCATGTGGCTACTTAATCTCTTCTCTTCTTACATTTCACATACCTATTTGCTTTTACATCACAAGACACATGTTAACAATATATTCTATTACAGATATGCGTCCGCACCCAGAGCTGCGACAGGACTACCGAATCACGCCGGTGCCGCCTTTGCAGCCACTACCCTCTTGAAGCACGACAGCCTTCGCGCCATGGCGCTGAGGCTCTAGCTAATACCAAAGACGTTTGTGATCCGATGTTATACAACAGATGAAAATTAGTAGGAATTTTTCTCAGAAAAAGTTAGAGATTTTTTTTATTTAAGACGTAATGGTAACCAAAGAATGCATAATATGTAACATACTTAAATAGTTTTGTAATTGAACATTATTTTCCGTATTCATCCAAAGGGTTTAAAAAAAAATAGAATAAATAATATAATAGTTAGGTCTTTATTTCGTTGATTTTATTACATTTTTTTTTAATTATGTGTGTAAAAAAAATTATCAAGCACCTTCAGCTATTGTATAACATCACTGTTTAATTAATGTAAGTATCTAAATTAGTAATTACAACGAAAAAAATCACTCTATCTTACTCTAACACACAAATATTGTATAGAAAGCGTGAGATAACATGATTTATCGTTCTTCAATTTATATAAAGAATAATTATATTAAAAATAAAATGGCCTAAGAGGTATGTTACCATTGAATAAGTAAAAAGATTCGTAAGGCATGTAAGCATTCGTAAGGAGTTTTTGATCTCAGGCTAAGAAACATATATATGAATAATTTTCCATTTAGATTTTTATTATGTCCTAATGTTAGGTCATAGGTTTTCGATTTAACGATAACTGTACTTTACTTTCATTCCTCTTCCGATATAATTACATATTATATTTATTTTAGAATTTAAAAGACAAAAAAAAATAAAATAATGCATACCTACATGTTTTCTAGATTTACAATTATTAATGTTTTTCGTTTTTCTTCTAGGAATACTAAATAATAATTATTATTTTAGTAAATTTTTTAAATGTTTATTGGACTGTTGGATCCATTCCACATTATATTCCATACTTTCCATTCCAATAAAATATAATACGGTTAGAATTTTATTGTAACATTTTTTGTATTTACAGGGAAAATATGTTTATCATTATTTTTTACATTAACAACAATGTGTAAGTAATCAATTTTATTAAGAGTTTTATATGCCGTAAGTATAAATATTCCATTTATTTTGCATTCCAAATAAACATCACCAAAAGACATTAGCCATATAAAATACCAAAGATTAACAAAAATTTTGAATTAATTGATATAGAGATTTTCTGTTTAAAAGATAGTTCTTGTAGGCGCTTTTACCCTATCCTATTTTTACCTATCAATTTTATCCAAAGCCTATAAAAAGTAATTAGTTTTTGTCAAATATAAAATTTTATTTTAAATCTACATTCTTGTTATTTTGATAAGCCAAAGCTACACGTTACGTCTGGCTTGTCAAGCAAATTTGAACAAGCATAATTTTAAAACTTTACCAACTTCTACAAAGACATTAGTTAAGCTTAACAATTTACTGTGTAAGTGTATCATCTATGTATACGT